>LUGF01000432.1:69212-166061 GCA_001625245.1 Calycopis cecrops
CTAGTGTTCGGTCGCAAGTTGCGATCCCGGCTCGACCTTATAACGCCGAGCCATCACTCGCCTTCGTCAACCGCACTCACTGCTATTGATGTCAACCAGTTCTCTCGAAATAAACACCGCGGCAACAAATATGTAGCATTGTTGCCCGGTCAAATAGTAGATATTATATAAAAAATATAGTAATAAGGACAAGTACATGTGGTGTAAGGGGACTATTCTAAAAAATATTGGAAAAAATTTATGTATTATAAAGGACGATTTAACATCTGTGTTAGTTAAAAAACATAGGAACCAAATATTAATATATAAGGGCGATGTAAGCGGCAAGCAACCTTGGGACGTAACGGACATGGATACCCCGGACACGTCGGCCACGTCTGCTGTGTCCACGCCGCATTCAGACGCGCTGCCTGCGGCAGACCAGCGGGACCCTGCACCAGAACCAGCGGAGAGGAGGACGGTGATCGACACCTCGGATGTCACATTGCCCACGAGAACCGACGCGAGCTCGTCACGAAGTAGTGACGACGCACAGCGGTACTCAACGCCGTCGTGGGTGACGACCACGAGAGGGGTTCGTCGTTCCGTGTGTGACAGCGAGCCTGACGAGGAGTTCCACGAGGCAGAAGATGGTCGGCCTGCCGAGAATGACTGTCCCCAACAACCGAACGTGGCCGTGCGACAAAGGCGCAACCGTCCCAAGGTTGACTATAGAAGGTTTCTGTAAATTAAATAATATGTGCGTAACTATGGGGGAGGGACTGTTGTATATGTGAGGTAGGCATACAATAATGTCAGTGCTTATAATAAATCAGTGCGTTACCAGCCGTCTTGTGTTTCACTCGTATCCGCATATCTCTCAAATTCTTACAATAATGGTATTTCTGACACATATTATGTGTATCTGTCATGTATAAAAACTCATTGACGGGGATGTCACAATGGTAATTATTATTTCAGTCTGTCATTTATAAATTAAAATTCCAATAATAAACCAAAAAGGTCTTGTTCTCACTTAGGAATTGAACCGCACACATGATTCTCACTAGACCAATATTTCAGTCTATTAGTACTAAATGGTATCGCATACATTTAAGATTTGCATTAAGCTTTTGGCTTTCAATATGAATTTGTTATTGGCATTCCTTGTGACGAGAAAAAACTTACCTAATTATTGTGAGATCAATACACTAGACGGTGATACTGGTTGTTATTAAAATGTTGTAATTGTGTTTTCGTATTATTTTTTATAAATTCAAGATGCATCTGATGATGATGAGACATTTGTGTATTTGACGACCAGACTGGCGCAGTCATACAGGTCTCGGATAAGCGGAGTTTCAATCCCGCCTTGGTCCTGGTTGTTTATATATATATTTATATAATAATCATCTTAAATATATACCTATCTTAAATTTATAAAAACGTATTAAATATATTTCCGTTGTCTAGTGACGTAATACAAGTACTTACGGAACCTACGTAACAAAGGGCTAGGACAACGTAGTAAGATAATATAAGTATAATTAATAGACAATATAATATAATATATGTAGGTAAGTCCACAGATATTTTAAATTTAAAAAAATATATTTTAAATACTTAAATATTTTTAGAGAGACTCTAAAATATCAGAAACAAATAAAAAGCGCGAGATCAACGAATAATTTTAGAAAAAAGATTTATTCTAGACATTTGACTTCATGGTGTGTGTGATCCACGGTCATGCCGCCAAATTTGGCGACAATGTCAAAAATTATATTAGTTATTAGCTTAAATGTTGGATATGATTTAGAAATTACTATTCATTAATTTATCTGGTAAGTAATGGTCTATAAATAAATAAAATATATCAACTGCACGCTCGAATAACACTATATCCAGACTTAGTGCACTCTCAGACAGAGTAGGTACCTATGTGTGAACAACAATGATAGTTAAGATGACAAGTGCCAACTTAAATGGCGGTGTTGTGATGTTTTAGTATACGTACCTATAAACCTAATACGACTTTAAACTTTCTAATAAAATACCAAGTCGGAAATTTTATGTGTTTTATTTGTTTGCTCTTTGGTACTTTATTATTGGTTGTTTTGTTTTATTTTGTGATATAGATTAAGAGGTCATAATTATTACAAGTGTTTAATTGTAAGGAGATGACGTTTTCAGCGACCATTATATTTTTTATTAAAATAACACATAATATTTATAAGATAAAACTTTCAAAAAATGTTAAAGTAATACCAAAACATTGTATATGTAAATAAGCTTATTATATACGTTCGGTTGTGGCCTTATAAGTGACGGTGTTAGTGTCACAAACTTCGCTATGTGAATTATTTCAATAACTGCAATTACAATGGAACCGGCAAGCGTTCCTCGCTGCACAATAAAATGTTCCAACGATGACTAAAAACTAATTCAATTGCATATTGAAAAAGTTTTTTAACATTCATTTTAAATATCGTTCAAATATATTTCTAGGAGAGGGATATAAGAGTATTTCAACCGTTTTACTGTTATTTGATCGTGTCGTATATCGGCGAGTGTGGTTTGAAAAACTTAAATAAACAGGTACTTCGTAACAGCGAATCAAGAAATATCTCCCGCATGGTTATCATTTTGTATAACAGGTATGGCAGTGTGGTCTGAGCTTGAGAATCCAGAATTTATAAGGAGTTTAATGTGTATAAAATCAAAAAATATTTTTTATGTAGTAGGTGTAGTGCACTGGAATTTGGCACCGATGCACTTTACTATAACCAGCTAAAGACGTCCGCTGGGTTACTTACCCTAAGGTCTAACGAATAAACTGAACGAAGTCCCAGCCAAATGTACTCACACGATTAATAATGTTTTTATATGCATTATTAAAGCGAGACTTCTCGTAAAATTTAAATTTTGACTTTAGTATTCATCACATACGAGTTGACGAAGCAAAGAAAATGTTGACATTTTATAACCAATTATTGTACCTGCTCCACGAGCATAATAATAAAATTTGTTGTATACACGAGGGGGGAGATGGAAGAACAGATGAGTTGCCCAACTCATCTGTATAACCTCTATGCAGATGTCTATGGGCGTCGGTAGTCATGTAAATGACAACGGCTCATTTGTACTCTCCTACTATAAAAATCCCCCTATTATAGTAATAGTGGACACGAGCAGTTTCGATAATAACCGTCGACGACTCGATAGTCGTTACAACGACAAAAGACAGTAACAATGTTCAGTTGAAAGTTTTAATTCCTAATTACTTTTGTTAAGACTAGCTGCGCTACGCATTGAGGCCCTGAGAGTGAGTAATGTGACAGCTAGATCCGACTGCTCGTTTGCCTTTTCAGCTAGCTATTCGAAACAACTCTTAACTACCTCACAAATACTTTATTGCTATATTAATTACAATGCCGCAACCTGTGACACCGAAGTTCGTAGTTTATTTATCACTTAAGTTCCTAATAGACTAACAAGAACTTTGATTGGACTATTTGGTACCTGGTGAGGTTCTGGTGAGGTGCTGGTGAGGTGCTGGTGAGGTGCTGGTGAGGTTGTGGTGAGGTTATGGTGAGGTACTAGTAAGATGCTGGTGAGGTGCTGGTGAGATGCAAGTGAGGTGCTGGTGAGATGCTAGTGAGGTGGTGGTGAGGTGATAGGGAGGTTCTATTGAGGTGCTGGTGTGCGGCTGGTGAGGTGCTGGTATGGGTCAACAAGTATTTGCTATTTATCAAAAGCTTTTCTATACCTACCTACTTTAGTTTAAGTATTTTATCGATTTTAGTGAAATTATAAAGTAAAATCTAAATAGTTTGAAATATTATGCACATTTCTAAAGTTTTTCAAAATATACTTAGAGATTATTATTTTTTATGGTATAGGGGCAAACGAGCAGGTGTTTAGTGACTACCGCCGCCCATAGACATCCGCAAAACTATGTGTCTTGCAGACGCGTTGCCGGCCTTTTAGGAAGAGGAATGCTCTTTTCTTGAAGATCCCTAAGTCGTATCGGATCGGAAATACCGAGGAAGGCAGCTGGATCCATAGTACTGTTGTACGCGGTAAAAAATTGCGTTTATACCGCACAGTACTACATTCAGGAATATCGAGATGGTGGGCATGGAAGTTTGAGTTCTGTCGCGATGTCCTATGATGGAACTCAGCTGCTGGTATAAAGCCGAACAATTCCTCGGAACACTCCCCATTGAAAATCCGGTAAAAGATGCAGAGGGAACCGACATCTCTCCGTAGAGCCAAAGGATCGAGTTGCCCGGAAATAACAGGGTCATCAACGATTCGAGTCGCTCTACGTTGAATACGGTCAAATGGATCTAGCTGATATTTCGGGGCCCCTGCCCAAAGGTGGGAGCAGTACTCCATATGCGGGCGGATCTGCGCCATGTAGAGTTGCAGTCGGTGGGCTGATGTGAAGTACTGCTTAGCCCTACTGAGTATACCAATCTTCTTTGAGGCAAGTTTAGCCTTTGATTCCAAATGACCGCGGAACTGAACGTTGCTCGATATGTTGACTCCTAGTATTCCGATGCTAGCAGTGGCCTTCAGGGGAGTGTTTTCAAAGCGAGGAGATACGACAAAGGGTAGTCACCCATTGTCGTATCTCCTTTTTGCGGTAAGATTATTTTTAATGATAAAGACAGATTTTTTACCTTCTAAACTAAATTAATCAGTAAAACGAAATACTGTCTATTCTTAATTAGGAAAACAATACCTTCAAGCTTTATTATGTTTCAATATTTTTAGAAGTAATCTTTTATTATTTCTTAAAATCTGTAACTATTACTTCGAAATTAATTTTGAAGAGCTTTTTAAATCTAATTTTATTACAGCCACATGACACCTCCTTAAAGTGATGACTGCACTTTCGCTTTTAGTGCGTCTAATGAGTAGCCGGTGGACCATCAGAGGAAGTGTAGTCAGGGTGTAGCACGTCTGGGCCTTGGAACCTGAAGTTAATGAGCGCAGTTCACGTTTTGTTATTTCTCTTTAAAAAGTTATATCGTCATTTTGTCTGTCTACTTTTTTATCTTTAGATAAAAAAAAAGGAAAAAGGGTACCTGAGACTTCCAACGCCCACCTAATTTCAAATCAATATATTATTTAATTAAATGATTGAATTGAAAAACTGTTTAGAAAAATATCTTTATTGACAAAAAATAGCACAGAAAACTAACATATAAGTGCTATCAACCATATATTCTGCAAATAATTACTTTTTGAATACCCTGTTTCGAGCGTTATTGAACACAACAACACCACACACTGAGCATTAAATTAGATACCGACATTAATACTCTAAATATTTCTACTCACCAATAGTGCTGATACTATTTTGCAATAATGGATGTTTAAATTTTTCTAGAAACAGTTTTTTTTTGTAGCATAAGGGGGCAAACGAGTAATCTGAGCCTTTTGGTGACAACCGACGCGCATGGACATTCGCATGATTGTTACGCAGATGCGTTGCCCTCCTATCATCCCCCAAATGGGCCAGTTTTATTGACACCCACTTCGTTGTACCACTCTAACCCTAGGCGGCTTGGCTCCACTCACCAAAATAACCACCACCTTACTTCTATATTGTATGAACGACATAATATACTTTCCCCGACATAAATACCCAGTTAGAATGATCACTGAAAGTACTTTTAGTAGTGAATTAATCTCGTGCGGCGCTGCTTGACTGCTCATTCGTAACTAATCAACGAAGTTTAGTAATTGGTAAGAACAATTCTCATGTACGACGCTTACGTAACTGGCCCAAAGAATATCCCAAGAGATGTACATTGTACAATGCTTACACGGTCCTGGGAGTCTTGAAAGTCCATAAGTACTCATTTACATCGAGATGGTGACAATGCGAATTTGAATTTTTTGTAACGAATTCAGCTGCGGGTATTGATACGAATAATTATTTGGACTACTACTACCCGTGATAAATGCAATAGAAGATACACTATGTATAACATAAGGCAGCAATTGTTAAACATAATATTTAATTTTTACAGAGAATACGTTTAAAAAGGAAGAAGAGAATTGAAAATGATTTAATTAATAATTCAGGAAATCAAAATCTAAGTTAAGCCAACTTATGCAAAAACAAATAAATTAATTTAAAACCCTGACAGTGAATGCGAAGCTAGAATCACAAACTAGATTATTGATTTCACAAGAACAATTAAAGCCGGAGAAGAACCTGTATGGCCCGTGGAGGTGGGAGGAGAAGGGAGGGCAGCGTATCTGTCTCTATGTAGATGTTTATAGGCATCGGTAGTCATGAAAATAGCCCTATATCATAAAAAAAAATATTTACACTCACGTTTCTATCTATTGAAGAAAACAAAGAATAATTAAAAAAAACTATCTTGTAAAGCAAAAGTATAATTTCTAGAAAGAAATACCTACACAAGTCCGATAGGTACTCTTTCTTTTATAATTTAGCGACGTGTCATTACAATTTATTCCCGGAAACGGTGCGGTATCACACGCTTCAGATATTATATGTGGATAATGTATCGCAGAAATGTCTGCTTCCTGGAAATTAAAATGTTTCCTTTTCTTCTTTAAAGCGTCCACTACACTACTCGCGAAGTTGACCGAGGCTAGGCGAAAACGAGAGTGTGGAGAGGCACTTCGTACAACTTTACTTCGCCTCGGGCGACTGTCATTTGTTATCGGTTTTTGCGCCCGAGTCAAAGGACTCGAAGTGTTCCGAAGTTCGAACACGAAGCGTCTCGCAACACTACTCGCCGCGCGGCCTCACTTCAGGTCCAGTTGGCGTCAAGACGACTCGTGAGCGATAGCAGGCAAAAGTGCGTGCCGCCATTTTCTTTGTATGATAAATATGCACGTAGTTAAAATACACGAGAGTGCACATTGCAACGGCAACCGCCACTTCAACGTCCATATCGCTGTGAGGTCTTCGAGCGACTAGGTTCTTCGCAGGATTGTCCGACGCAACGGTGTGGGCACGCACTTTAACTTCGGGTTACTTCGGGGAGCTATTCGACGAAGCATCGAAGCGAGTATGTAGTGTAGTGGAGCCTTAAGATGTGTACGTTCAGAAAAACAATACAAAACCGCTTCTATTACGTTCATTTTGAAATAACAAGAGATTTTCTCACGTAACATGTAAATTCTTGCTCCAGAAAGAGAATAGTTATTTAAAGTTATGCAAAAATAAACTTTTGTTAGAATAGCCACGCGAGAGTAAAGATACTGTTTTTCTATAAAAACCTTGTTTCGAACATCAACAAAACCAATGTGTTTTGTATTGTATTGTGTATCAGTATATGCGGATTTCATGTGTGTGATTTAAAGAGAGGCATACTAGGTTATAATTATCTAAACTTAGGGCCTTCCTAAAGGATAAAGTCCTTGTAGCAGCAATCTGATATTTTATCACAAAGATCCTATGAGTACCTACGCGATGAGAGAGACGGCATCTCTCTCATCACACTTTCACACTATAGTTTATGGAGCTAAACATTAATTAGTATACTAGTGTATTAAATTAAGAGGTCCGGCTTAGTTTTAATATCTAAATCATTGTTAGTTAATATCTTATTACTATTGTGACTGTTGAAGTGAATGGCCGACAGATGAACAAGCATATAGAGAACAGATGAACTCCAAATAGCATGCAGCTTGAGGTATTTTTATGGAGGAATCCAAAACGAAAATTAAATATACATTCCCGTAGCAGGCTGTAGGTACGCGATTACGGAAGGGACCGCTTTGCTTCAAAAGCCGATTCGTCGAGTGGAAGTTATTAATAAAGTATGAATCGAAGTTGAACTGCGTATAACATAAAAAAACATTTCGACTTTCCTAACTCATTAAAGCAAATCGGTCTGACGGACGAAAAAGAATATAATTAATCATAATCGAGGACATAATTTATTTGCACATTATTTTTGTTACAGTTGATAATAAAAAGTATCTTCCCCTACTCACTTCTTTCTAAATAAATAAAGACAAGAATAATAAGGATCAAAGACTATAATTAAATGGGCATTTTGTTCGTTTAAGTCTAATATACAATGTAAATGTTGGGGTCTAATTTAATCAGCAGAAAACCTTAATAATTTTCCCGACAATAGCTGCATCACTTTCTGTTTTTTCTTGGGGTAGTGAAAGGTAGTGCTATTGTACACTACAGTCTTATCGGGCCGGACTGCTGTCGCATTTCGTGCAGTGTGTGAATTGAGGGTAAGGGGAAGTATTGATGAGAGCGAAGCATCCGCATAACCTCTATACGGATGTTCGTGGGTTACGTCATTTTAGTACGTTAGTCATCAAAGGCTCCGAATGCTTGTTTGCGCTCCTATACTATGAATAAATGCCCTGTACCTCAACGGCCGCTTAGTAATTCCTTAAATTTAATTAATGGCAAATTCATTTTCAGCCAAATGAAGATATTCAGGTTTTATAAAACATATACTAAAAATATTTACACATTAAATATTTTGCTATTGCCAAACAACGTGAACCAACGAAAAGTAGTCTTTGGACTTCATTATGAGGACTTATAGTAAACTTAAATTTTATGTTTATTAATTAGCTGAATTTTATCCCGGAAATTATGGTATTAAGATTAATTTTTTATAAACGTTGAGGAGCTGTAGGAGCAGACGATATGCAGAATAATAAAGAGGAGAAGGAGATTGACTAATAACTTATTATCTAATATCTTCTTTGTGACAAAGTGACTAAATTTGAATATCTTATGAAACAGAGGAGCTTCGAATATTCTCAGTTAGTCTAGAATATTGATGATAAGCGAAATATCACCAGGGCGATTAATCTGAATATATATTTCTGAGTAACTTAAAAAACTGATATTCAGTTATTCAATTCATGTCGATACTCTTTAAGATCGAATTTTTTAAAACTAATAGGTACGTAGGTAGGTACTGAAATTGAAAATTATTATATGAAACAGAAAAATGGACGTAGATACATTTACTTTTTTGAATTTGTTGTAGATTGAAAAAAGGAAATATATACTTATTTAAATATCACACGTTTTACAAACCAATGAAAATTTTGTTTTCGATTTTCTTCATAGTTACTATATGTACTATAATTATGAAGAAAATTGTTACAACTAAGCTGTGTAATGTTACATAGCATAGTATTGTGTGTAGTATCCAAGGGAACCATTCACTTTTACAATGAAAATCAATTTCTATGATATTCATCTTTATATTCTTTATCTATTCCAAATTGCATGACTTGGTTCAATTGAAATTCACGCGAAGGCTTCAGTTTCTGAATATTACACATTGCTGAACCGCAGCTTTTGATTTTGAATTATTTCCAAGTTAAATCGTGTCACAGAATAGTATTCATAGTATTTTCTTTTTCCACTCGATCATATTTTTCTTATTTTTAATAACGACAATATATTGACTATATTACTTGACGTTTTATAGCATAAAGAGCAAACAAGCAGCCTTTCACTAACCATCGACTCCTATAGGCGTTAGCATACCTATTATTATGAAAATTTGTGGCCCCCCTTCCCTTCTTCCCTTAAATGGGCTAATCTTGGGCTAATCGAAACTCCCAAACTGCACGAACCAGACTCCAGTTATAACTAGGTACCTGAAAAAAAATTTTCTACTTTCGCCTTGTGTCAAATTACGAAAATCTTACATTGGAGCGATAAATTAAGAAGTGTATTACTTCAACCAAAGGATATGTGACTTAATTCTTCTCTCATATAACATAAGGTTTAAACCTTATGCTGCCATATTAAAGTTAGTTATCAGATTTGAAGTGAACAAGGACAATGACAAAGAAATGGTAAACATAAACACATACTTCGTGACGTATGTCCACTCTAGATAAAATTTTGGTCTGAATCCTAACCCTTTCGTTCCAGTTGTTTGATATACAGAACCAAACACAATTTACAAGCACATGTTGTTAGTGGCTTGAATCTCCTAAGGAACATTTCATCCAAATATTCGTTACGATAAACATTACGAAATTCAACGAAAAATAAAGCAGAACAAAATCGGTCCAAGTAAACGGATGCGCGGATCAATCGTACTGATTGATCTAATGATCAGGAGATTAACTCGCAGAATCACACGAAATCCTCTTTACATTCATGTATATTTTTTTTTTGCCCTAATCCCCTGATCGGATCAACATACATAATTTTCTAGTTAAAGATCACAAAAATGAGATCCAGGAATATGGACTTACACAAAAGTATGTATAGTGGACCTGTTTTCTCTCCGGGCGTGTCGGATTCTCCTCCCATCTACATAAGGGGATAAAGAACGTTTCTTTTCAGCATATTTTTTCATATGATTGTCCTGCGTGTTGACTTGTCTGTATAGGTTATCTATCGATTTAGATCTATATAGATGGATAAAGATATCAAAATTCAACCAGATCGAAGAATAAATCTAAACTATTTATCTTCAAACTTATTACATAATTTTGAATTTAGTACCGGGTTCATATCTGATATAAACATAAACAGACACCGGGCTAGTTCGCTCGTGGAGGTTAATTAGACTACAGTGGACTACAGTTCGGGCTGCGAATTTAACAGCATATTTAAGATGTACAGCAACCCAATCAGGCACGTAGTTGCGAAACTTTCTTGATTTATTAAGGTAGATGTATCGCGGCGCAATCAACGAATATTACTGAGTAAATATAATATACAATACGGACTGCTAGTTCACGATACTTGATTTATTTTCAAAACTTTTTCTCAATCGAGACATAAAAAGTTCTCATGAGTATCTTTGACCCATAATAATCTACGTTAATAACAATAAATTGATCAACAAAACTTCCTGCATGGTTTATCCACGATAGAACTTGACTTTTATTTACTTTTACTCGCGTGCCTACATTAATAATTATCAGTGATTACATGTACCACGCGAGTTACGTGAGTTTTCTCCATGGCAACCGCCGAGGTCGCAAAACGCCAGCAACAGCACCTGCAACAAAATGCGGGAATCACCAGGTCGCAGGCCCCCAGCACTCTCCCGCTATTCTCTCGCCCGATTCATACTGGAGCAACACTTCAAACCCTTCTTTTACCTCGGGATGATTAGTAATTAATATATCGTCCTTTTCTTTATAGTGGGTAATCCTCATGGACACGCAGCCCCCCCGGGGTGGCAGCTGGGTTATGCTGGACTCTTACCAGCTAAACCCCCACTGTGCTTTCTCCTTGCACCGTACGACGGGAACACGGGCACGCTTTCGCACTCATCCGCGAACCCGTCAGTGCCTGGCCGCTCTCCCACAGCCCCTCCACGTGGAGCACGGAGCTCCCTTCAACTGCAAGGCGCGCCAGAAAACACTAAGGCGAGCCTTACTTCCAAGGCCCCCATTCACAGGGTGACGGCCCCGAGACCGCCACTTAGAGGCCAACCATTAAGCGATCGCAGAGGACAGGGAGGACGGCAACAACACACCGCATCTCCTCTTCCTCTGCGGTCCCACCGCCAACGCATCGAACGGTGCGTCCCCGTTCGGTCGCGGGATAACGATTGCACGGTAACGACACACCGAGACAGCTCTTCTCCCGCGACCCCTCCTCCATGGACGAATCCAGGGCGGCCCCATGGCCAAGCCCGCTCGGAGCGTCTCCTCCTGGGATCCCTTTTGGTTCACCGTGCTTGTCCAAGCCACGGTTACTAACGACAAGGTGGAGATCCGTCGAGGGGGAAATAATATCGTTCTAGCTGGTTTCGGGTACGGCGGCCGTCTATATACCTAAGAACCATCCACGCAGGACATCTTATAGTGCACAAGTGTGCGCACAGACACAAGTGCACTCTCTATTCCCTCATTCTCATATTACAATGGGACGGCATGCAGTCCGACACGACCGGTGAGAAACCAGGCGCAGGACCAACAGCTTAACGTGCTCTGCGAGGCACGGAGGTGTACCACCGGCAACTTCCTGCCTCCGGACTGTTATTAGAAACTGAAAAATCACAATAACTATTTTTGGTTCGACCCGGGATTGGAACCCGAGACCTCATATCTGTGGTTGAACACGCTTACCACTAGATAACGAGGCAGTCAAATTAGTAATTAGTCAGATTAGGAATTAATAGTTATCAGAAACATAACTAACACGTAAAGCTTGAATACGAAATGCTTTTTTAACCTTCGGCTGTACCTTTTATAAGTCGCATATACATACGCACACTGTGTTGTCTTCTTTGATAAATCTCATAAATTAATAGCGTGAGCCGATTTTGTCCCAGAGATTACGGGACGGTAGCTGCGCATAATAAATCGGTTATGGTTTCATTTTCAAGAGCTATAAATAATCGTAAATGTTCAAAAAATATAGAGGCCAGGATTCTTGGGTTTGCTATCTTCCAAGTAAGAGATAGTCTCTTACTAATAATTAGACAAGTGATTCAATAAATAAACCTAAGCGGACTCAGTAACACCTACCTACCATAGAAAGAGTTTCGTATTATTATACGAATATACGTCTTTTTATGTTCCCTGGTAGTCCGATCTGCTTGACATATTTTAAAGCATGGTCGATGCGTTTTGATAAAATTAGAGTGTCATCAAAATATATTTTAAGCAATTGAATTTTAGGTAGTTTTTTATTTAAATATTAGGTTATTTAAAACTCCGTAGGTACTATAGGTATATTATGCCTATATAATATGGCATTTTAACATATTAACAACTTTTTGAGGTCTACTCAAATTGTTCCGAATATCAGTAGGTATTAGAATGCAAATGTTTCACAGCTGCAGTTATTTTCAAACATCTGCATAACAGCTGACTTCGCTTTTCCTTCCTTTTCCATTAAAGTTCCTGTTACCTTTTCCATTAAACGGCGTAGAGAGGACCGACCCGCTCTTCATCTTTCAACTCATTATACAATCCTAACCATTACTTTACCGAAAGCCTACTAATACCCAAATACATTAGCTACAACTTGTGATAGTACACGCACAGAACATTTATACAATTCGCGTACTTTCGTTAAAGAGAGGGAAGGTGGGTGCCCCCCTATGTCACACAAAAGTTACAAAGTTTGGTACTATCCCTAACTTCCACCATTATCGACTTGGGGGTCCACCCTCAATTTAATACCCAGGTCTGAAGCGTACGAACAGCTCACCTAGTCTCATTAATTGTTTAGAGTTCAGAATTTATCCTTCCAAAAAAATATGCTTCGACTTTTATTTCCAACCCATAATTGGAAATATGAATTGTTTTATGTTTATGTTCACAAAATCTAGATAGACTGGCAGGTGCAGTCAGCTAGTATTATTAGACTTTTGCTTTACGACCTCACACTGACAGAAACTAAAATATTTATAGAAGACAGTAAAAATATCATATTTATTACAATATGTACCCAACACCACCACCTACTAGGCTACTCACAAAACACGAGAGCATAGTCATCGGCGGTAGGCTGTATCGAGTATTTGCTGCGGCTATCTAAAGAAGTGTAAGGGCTGATTTTGGTGATGTTGATGCTAATATGGGTTTTTTTATAGGATAAGGGGCAAACGAGTAGATACAAGATTATTACCGCCGCTAATAAATATTCTTTAAAACTCGAGGCTTCGCAGGCGCGTTACAGGCCTTTTAAATAAGAGTAAGCTCTTTTGTTGAAGAACCCCTGGTCTTATCAGTCTGGAAATACCGACTGTGGCTGCAGGCTCCACAAAGATGTACGCGGTAAGAAGTTTTTTTTTAAGGACAAAGTTGCCGAAAATATAATAATTTATGAAATACTAAAATGAGTTGAATACATTTTAAATATATGTATCGTCATTATTATTATGAAATCCAATTATGCTTTGGTCTGGTCAAATGACGATTATCGCATTTAATTCCTTTCTCGTTACTTCATATTATATAACAGTTATTCCGGTTTATGACCAACATGAGAGTTACAAAGCGATTAAAATGAAATAGGACCGAGCCGGCTGTTGTGACGTCATAGAGACCAACACTCACTCACACAGATACTATACTGATATCTATGTTGTTTACAACGGAGTACAAGAAATTAAATATGACTTTCAAGGATGTCTAAATGCATCAATATATTTAACTATATTGTTATATTTTTTTTATTATAAACTTTTATTGTGGATTGTGTGTGTAATTATTGTGGATGGCACAGAATTAATGAATACGACACTGCAGTCGGCCACTGCGAGTTGGTAAAGGCAGTTTTTTTTAGTATACTACATAGAAACGTCTGAAAAATATAATTAATGTATGTGACATTCCAGGCTAAAATTAGTTTTAACGTACAATAAACTGTGACTCGTAAATTATGCAAATATTGATAACATTCAATTTAATCAACAAAAGCGACAAAAATCGAGCAACAAAACATTGACTTCAATATCGACGCGCTTAAAAAAGTCACAGAAAATATTTCAAAAGTTTTCGTGTTACGGCCAACAGTTCAGCCCATATTCGCGCCGTATTAATTCATTGAATTCGATTAAGAGAATTGATGTGAATTTAACCTCGGCAATATGTAGACTACACAGCAACATCAATTTACCAAAACTGTGTTTTCGCATAATGCAATGTTGGTTGTAAATGCGACATATAAGAAGAAATATTAGAATTAACTCTTTGATCCATCTTTTGTATATTATTATTTATACCTACACTAAAAATAGAAAAGTAATTTTATGTTTTTTTATTGATATGGAAAAAGCTAACACTCGGATTTCCAAGTAACGAATACCTATTACCCTATCTCCTTAAATTGAACCGGACACCGGATTCTCATAGTGCCAGCCATAACCATGTAGTACAAGTTAATAATTACTAATTGTTTTATTTAAATTTTTTTGTTGCGTATAGGATATAGTCAGTAATTATTATTTAAGTGTACTTTTCTTTTTTTTTCCTTTTTCTTTATTTATTGCTATTGCTATTTTGTATAGTTTAGGTCATATTATGTTTTTTTCTGCCTTTTGTACCACTAGGAATAAAAAATACTATTTTTATCAAAAAAATGCGTGTAGGTAAAGTGTGAAGTGTGTACCTAATAGTGTAATTAGCCCAAATAAATAAATTCTTATTCTTATAATAATCGGACGCAAGACAAACGCGCCCCTTTCACCATTTCGCAAAAAAACATTTCACTATTAGAAAGCTGCATTTTCACAGAGTTATGTATAACATACACTACATTTTCAAAAAAAAATAGGGAAAAATAAAAACGTAACTCATGTATTAATACTTATTTCGATTATTAAAGACCAGTGAGTTAGTTCATATTCCTAGGACACATATAATACCAACGTTACATCTACATATATCTTGTAAAAAAATAATTTTCCGGTAAAAACTTATTTTGCCCTGCCCCCCACTATTAATAAGTCCCAGGGCCAAACGTTCAATTAAGTTGATATTGACCTGCGTAAAGAATATTTAATTATGGACAATTGTATGTTAGCCTATCCCCATTCTGAACTCCAGAATATTAAATTATTTTGCTGCCATAAAACAGACCTACATCAAATGTTGCATGTAGTGAATTTTTGAGACACTAAAGTTTATAGAAGAAAGTTTTGCATTTTGACAGGTCCGACTGAGTAGACTTTCCACTACCACGAGATCGGTATCTACGCGGGTGAAACCGAGGAGCATTGCCAGTATTCTATACATCGATCACACGAACGTGGTAATTGTACATTTATGACAAAGTAATAAAGGGTAGATTTTACGATATATACTATACAAGTAATACAATAAACTCAATTAATTAGGATACGAACTTTGGTTCTACAGTCCCAGAACTTTACACTTTTATATACTTTATACTTACTCTTTATACGTTATATTATGTTTAAACTTAACGCATAATATGTAGATTAAAATATTGTGGTGAAGATGTTAACTTTTATTTGACAGTATTATAATTTCAAGTCGCCTCCGAGCCAAATTTCGGCTTTGACGGCTATCTCTATGGAGACGAGCCATTTATGCAAGACATAAGTATTATAGTGCACAAGTGTGTGGGACAAAAATTCACTCTCTATTCCCCCATTCCCCTGTTCCAATGAGGCGGCCGCGGCTGACCAACAGTAGCGGAAATGAGATCCAGCGCTGATTCAACGTGCTCTCTGTGGTACAGCTTAACACTGCAATCTACCTACTGCATTTTGGAAGTAGAAATTGAAAAACACCAATAATACTTTCTAGTCTAAACCGGGACTCGAACCCTCACAATTTGTATTTGAACATGCTTACCATTATGCATACCAGGAGGCATCAAGTGAAATAATATAGCATATATACTCGTATTATGAGGAATATAATATATCACCAACCTATCTATGTATTTACATTCATGTGCATTTCTATCGAAAAAGAGAAAACATAGATCGTTATCTATATTTAGCAAACACAGATTTCTAGAAACAGTACCCACACAGGCCAGTTCCTCTTATTTAGCGACGTGTCATTACAATTTATTCCCGGAAATGGTGCAGTAACACACGCTTCAGATATTATGTGGGGATAATGTATCGCAGAAATGTCTACTTCTTGGAAGTGTACGTTCAGAGGAATACAAAACCACTTCAATTACGTTCATGTAGAAATAACAAGAAATTTTCTCATGTAACGTGTAAATCTTGCCCCAGAAAAGAGAATAGTTATTTAAAGTTACGCAAAATTAAACTTTTGTTAGGACAGTCATGCGAGGGTAAATATTTTGTTTTTCTATAAAAATCTAACATTCTAGGTAGTAGTACTTAGACTTCTGGTATTCATGGATTTTTGTCCACTGTCCATACTATCAATATGTGTCTATAGAAGCTATAAAAACCCAGCAGTGAGATTTAAAGAGAGGCATACTAGACTGCCCAAATGTTGCAGTAATTTACAGTAGGTACTTTTTTTGCAGTAATGTTCAGTAAAACAATAACATTATCGCAATTGCCTAACATGTAGCTCTTGAGGCTCTATAAAGTATGGGAATGTAACAAAGCAAATGATTGTCTTTATCTCTTATTTAGAAATTGAAAAATTTAAATAATAAACCATAATTGTTTTGGTTTTGCTTAGGAATCGAACCCCGAAACATTATTGTCACTAGACTAATATTTCAGTCTATAAGTATTAAATGGAACCCCATACTGATAGGAGGTGTAGTTAGATTTTGACGCAACAAAAGTCGATCACATAGTAGGTACATTCAATAGTAATATTTCTCATCATCATCATTAATCTCGTTTTTTCCCATTTGTCACATTTTGTAGTTTTAGTGTCGATAATCATGGACTGGATATGTGTTTGTATAGATAGTCTCGCTTTAAAAGTACACTTGCTACTTTTAGTAGTATACATACAAGGATGTTTTTGTATTAATCCATACTAATATTATAAATGCGAAAGTGTGTTTGTTTGTTTGTCCCTCTTTCACATCAAATCGGATCAACGTATCGATGTAATATTTAGTATGGAGATAGTTGAAGGACTAAAGAGTGTCATTTATAAAGAAAGAAAATTGGCGTCTGAATAAAAAAGACCAGTAAATTTCGACTGTCTGCCATTAAGGATCACGATTTCGTATGGTTATTATTACAATACTAATTATTACTGATTTTTCGAGATACACCCCATTATGCCTGCAAATGGGTTTTTTTGGCATCCTCCTTTACTTTTAATTTTTTTGAGTTTAATTTCATTAAAAAATCCTAGTTTTATTTTTGTACATCTACGGCTAGAGCACTTCAAATCGGACCATAAACGATTTTTTGTGCAGCTATAATGTTGATGTTCCGTAATAACTGGAACAAATATCGGCTAGTTTACCTATACGTCGAAGACAGGGTTGACCCTCTCTTTGCCGTTTAACACATACTACTTTACTAGTACATGCACATAGCACATACTATTTTCTCAAACATGGGTGCAATCTCGTCTAAGATAGGGAAGGTGGCCCGTCCCCCATGTCACACAAAAGTAACAAAGTTTGGTACGAGTACTATCCCTGATCATTGTCACGCGTCAACTCTCCTCTCCATCATCATTCACTTTGGTTTAACTGCTAATTTTATTCCCACCTCTAAAGCGAATGAACGGCTCACCTAGTCCCATTAATTATATTAATTCTGGCGAGTAAAATTCTTCACAGGTTTGATTGATTAGAATTTATCCTTCCAAAACAAGTAAATTTCGACATTTGTTTTTAAACTGTAATTGGAAATATAAATATTTATTTTTATAAAGTCATTAGGTTTTTCTAGCATGTAGGTAATGCTAGATAAGCCTATTGAATATAAAAGAAAAAGAAAGCCTATTGACGCTACATTTTCAATTTTTGCAGAAGATGCTCTTACAAAGAAACTATAACTATCCGTAGTGGGAACATTATGCAGACGCGTCTACACTGCACCTGGCCTCGAGTATTATTAGACTTCTGCTACACGACCCCATACATTTTGAAAGTACCTAAAATATTCATATACAACAGTAAAAAATTGGGCATGTATTCCCAAAGGCCTTAATTTTTGATTGATTTTGTTTAAAAGGTTTTTAAATTAAAATTTGGTTTTATTCGTCTATAAACTTAATGGGTGTCTCATCACCCCTGTTACCATCTGAGCATGCAAAATTTATATTACCCTTTGAAGATTAATTTACCCCCAAGGCCCCAAAGGGCCAGGCTTTTGAAGCGGTATCAAGTCATTGCTGCGGCACGGCAGCACGGTGAGGCAGTTTTTGCTCAAGACGCAAAGTGAAAAAAAAAGACATGGTCATGTTAAAATGTCGCATCTCGTGCGATATGTGAGTTTCCTCTTAAGTAAAGGTGGAGGCGGAAGGATGGTTCTCACGGTAACGTGTAAATTGAATGGTTATTGTAAATAGAAATTATCAAAGAATTTTCAATGGCAAAAGCACATTGAAACGGTTGTTATCTTTCCGGGTGATGACACTATTGGTTGCAGTATCTATACATTTCGTTCAAATAACTCGCTTACTGCGAAATAATTATAGTACAATTGCACAACATTTGTTGTGTCAAAAACTCAATTTAATAGAAATTTATACACCTTGGGGCGTCACAATCTTTGAAGCAATCTCTGCTCCCCGTGTCAGTTAAGCACATTATTTGCTATCATTATTTCGACGTCCTTTCTATGAGTCAATTTAACCTGTGGTACAAAATATACAAGAAAAATATATTAGAAGATATTATACATCAATTTCGATCATTGGAGGATATATAATCCGGAATTGATCAGAACACACATGTGCGTAATAAGGTATATTGGCCTGGTTAGGATTACAGTGCCAAATTGTGAAATGATTGATGGATTTGGTAGAAAATTGCATCGGGAAAGTGAAAATTATCACCACGAATTAGGCTTAGCTGTTTAAAAAAAGTAGGAATTCATATAGAGACCGTACCTGAGGAAACTCTGCAATACAACAATGAAGAAAGGCCATGGTGGTTTATTTTTCCGATACATATGCTGACCATATGCTGAACAGGACGTACGATATTCTCCATGTCAGCAAGATTAGCGATTTTTTAATAAAGTAGAATTTTGAATTATGGATATTTTTGATTATAATATATATGATATATTTCTATTTAACGCCATAATTTATCTATATTGTGTACATATAGATAGCCTACGTGCATTCAATAGTGGATTTAAAAATGCTGATTATGGTGCCACAAAAGTCGCATTGCCAGTTATTTTTACATCTGCAATCATAATGGAACTGACAAGCGTTTCTCGCTGCCAAATAAAATGTTCCAACGTTGACTAAAAACTAATTCGATGGCATATTGAAAAAGTTTTTTAACATTCATTTTAACTATCGTTCCAATATATTTCTAGTGGATCTACAAGCGAATTCTTCAACCGTTATACTGTTATTCGCCCATATCACTTCGAATATCAGAGAGTAGGACGTAATAAACTTTAATAAACATCGTACCTGTTGAATCGAGACACATCTCCCGCGTGGGTTGTACTTATGTTGTCCTTAGTTTGAACTCGTAAGCAAACTGTGTAAAGTATGGGGATAAGTGTTCTCTATATCGAAACTATCAGTGTCAATTGAACTATTCGGAGTGGAACGTTATTCATCATGCCATTGTGTGATTGGATAAGTGGGTGAATCGAAGGGCGAGTGCTGGCCCTTTGAAGTGGTGGCGGTTTAGTCTAACAGCGCTTACACCGCACTTGCACTGGTGTGAATTTTTACGCGTTTGCGTTTAACAGTTGTCTGTATTTTTGGAGTACCTACATTTACTTCATATCAAAAAATGATCTTAGAGTATGTGGCATTAGAAAAAAAATACATTCAAGTGGCCAAGCTCCGTGTTTGTTCATCACTCTATCAAAGGAATAACTGAGTATGGTCTATCGTTTTCTCACCCTTTCCCACCTCCAGTTGCTTATCTCACTTACCGCTCTCCTCACGGCCCCTATTCTTTTGCCTATTTCCGTAGACATTCGCCTCTCCTAAATACTCATACCGTCTCTATACTTTTTTTATTAATATTTTATTCAGATAAATAAAATCCGCTCGCATAAAAGATGGACATAAGGAAAACTGGCACATTACTTAGTACAATTTTTAGATTCCTTGTAAATCTAAACTAGGCACCCTTGATATTATATCGAAAGTAATAAATGCGCTATCGATTTGCATGTGTCCTTAGTTTACATTAGATGTGGATAGAATCTATAGTGAGTGGTGACTGATATTTATCACGATACACAAATTAAATAAGGTACTTAACCCATCCTTAGCTAGAAATTATAGGAGTTTTGTTACGGGTATATATTTGCAAGCCTCCGACGGGCCAGGTTGTACTGAACTCGGTTTGACATGATGAAATCAGTACAAGGAAGACTTTAGTGTCTATAAATTTTTTTTCTGTAGTATTAACACTCGATATTTAGCACCGATGCAACTTACTATCGCCAACCAAAAACTACCGCTTGGTTGTTTACCTTGAGGTCTAATGAATAAACTAAACCAAGTATACGCCAACCAAAAGTTCTTGCACGATGTTACACTTAATAATGTTATTTATATGCATTATTCAATTGACACTTTTATCGTAAAATTTAAAATTTTGATTTTAATATTCAAAATATACAAAGTAAGTAATGGAGCAAAGAAAATGTTGATATTTTATAACCAATTATATTATACCTGCTTTACACGTGCTTCAAAAGAATAATAAAATTTGTTGTACACTAAAGTATTTTTACGCCATCCGTTTAAAATATATAAACGGACAGCCTTCAAACGGTCCAACATTTGTTTTTTATAAACTTTGGCATGCTTTGTAGACTATGCGTTCGTTTTAAAAAGGCTTTGGATTTTTATTTTACAAAATTCCCATGTCAGTTGTGGTTTCGAAAATGAAAAAAACAAATCACTTTCTAATATCTAATTATGGTGAAATTTGTCGTACATTTCAATTGGTCGCCTTTTATTCAACACAGTACCGCCTGCTGAACTGTTAACAAACAATAACTTTTTTACAGTATTAGGGGTAACGAGCAGCCGAAGACTTTTGATGACTACCGTCGCCCACCTGTCACTCCTTGCAGCGAGTCGTTGTAACAAAAAACCGGCCAAGTGCGAGTCCGACTCGCACACCGAGGGTTCCGTATGAATGGGAAGAACATTCCAAACGTAATGCATGGTTTTCAAGACCTTTTTCTCTAAAACGCGTAAAGGGATTAAGCTGAAATTTATGTCAAATACGAAGGTCAGTTACGTCTTGATGCCTTGAAAAAATCACATTTCTAAGTTAACGAAATAAAAAGTTACAGCCAATTATGCACAAATTTTGTATGAAAACGTACTTTGTCGAAAACCTAAAATAATCGGGTACCCGTTGACCTGGAGTTGTAAAATTTGGCAAGAAGTAAGAACTTATAGCACATATATAGGAATAAATCTGAAAACTAGTAAATTATATGTAGATCATTGGAAAAATCATTATCAACTTATAACTAATTCGCCTGAAAAATTCGTGCCGCAACCGTCTAAAAATAGACGGTTGCGGCACACATTTATCAGGCGAATTAGTTATAAGTTGATAATGATATTTTCTAAAAATAGATGGTTGGTATCTTCAAGAAAAGAGCTCATTTTTTCCTCAAAGATCGGCAACGCATCTGTTAGACCTCTGTTGTTACGGAAGTCTGTGGGCGTTGGTGACCACTTTGCAACGGGTGACCCAACTGCTCGTTTGCTTCCTATACTATAAAAAAGGTCCACTACTCACTGACGAAATTAGATACATAACCTAACCTAAGCTAACACGATTCCGCTGTAAAGAACAGTAAAGTGAAATGCTGTCGTGAATCATGCGGTGTGTGAGTTTCTGGCCAATTGGGGGTAAAGGACGACGGAGAGCAACACGTCGAACTTTACTCTTAACTCTTAACTATCTCACAAATGCTTCATTCATAATAATTAAATTTTGCAACCTGTGAAGTCCAAGTTCATAGTTTATTTATCAATTAACTTCATAATAGGCTAACAAGAACTTTAATTGAACCCTTTGATACCTGTTGTACGTGTCGTAAGTGATAGTTCGTGATTAGTAGTTAATTGTATATGTTTAATGATTGTTATTATGTATGTTTGTCACTTTTATTCAAAAACATTGATTACAGTTTGAAATAAAATAATTGTCATTTTTTGTCGAAAAAATATGGGGTATTTGGTCCTGGGATACACTAGACTAGAGATAGAAATGGCTCTGACTCCTCGTTTGTTGTTTATTTGTGAGGTATCTTGGACTAATTCTTTTTTATCGGTTACGATTTAGTCATACTGGTTGTCATGTTACCTATACCATAAGGCTGTTTCCATATACATTTATGTTCTGTGGTTATTTTACGGGTTTTAATACGATAAGATTAATTAAAGGTACTAGTTAAAACATATACCTTTGCTCGACGTTTCGACTGGGTTACACCAGCCGTCGTCACGAGCCGACTGTTTATGTTGACTTCTTTTCCAAGAAAGTGTATATCTATAAAATTAAATCTATAAAAAAAGCAGGAAAAATTTGAATTTAAAAAATATCAATATTTAATATTATTAATTATAACTAAAAATGATAAAAATTGTTTTCTAAGAGATAAAGTCCTTGCAAAACCTATATTGATGATCTGATATTTTATTACAAAGTTCCCATGGCTACCTACAATCTAAATGCCGTCTCTCTCATAGCATTTTGATACACTAGTGTTAAATGAAGTGGTCACGTTTTTTTCTTTATTAGGTTTCATGGATTCCATTTTATTAAATTTCATATTTAAATCATTATTAATTAAAGGATGCTATTAACAAATATTTTTTTCTACTTGTATGTGATAATGCACGGCCGACAGATGTACACCAAATTGGTAGCCAGCGGTTCTTTTATGGAGGAAAACAAAACAAAAATTAAATATACATTCTCGTATAAGGCTGTAGGTACGCGATTACGGAAGGGAGCACTTTGCTTTGAAAGCCGATTCGTCGAGTGGAAGTTATTAATAAAGTATGAATCGACATTGTTTAGGTACATGTAACATAAAAATATTTTTCCTCAAATTTCCTAAGGCATAAAAGGAAATCTATTGATATTATTATACGGTCTAATGGGCGAAAAATTTGCTTACGTTAAAAATATAATAAATCATGTAATATTTACAATTTATTGTATCATACGAGGGCATAATTTATTTATTTGCACATTATTTTCGTTACAGTTGATACTACAAAGTGTCCTCCTTTTTACGGAAGGCCTTTTTTCAGGGCTTCAGTTTCTAAATAACACACATTTCTGAACCGCAAATGTTCCTTTTGAATTATTTCCTAGTAAGATTGTCTCACAAAAGAGTAATGCTAATTTGTGACACCAATTTCATATTGATAATATTTTAAGGATTTTTATTAGGGACAATAAATTATATTACTTGATTTTTCATAGGATAAGGGAGCAAAGCAAGCAGTCGGAGTCTTTTCATAACTCCTTCGACTCCCACAGGCGTCAGCATATTATTATGAAATTGAGTCTTAAATGGGCTAATCAAAGCTCACAAACTGCAGTAACCTGACAAGTCTGACAGATCAGAGTTGACAGCTGATGCCTTAGTTATTTATTTATTACTGGTTATCCGCAGCTCTACCTACGGTGATATGCTTGTAGCTGTCACTAGTTAAGTCACGGTCGTAATGTCAAACATCCCTTTCTCTCTTGTCATTTGTACCTAATAATATATATAAATAGATATACTCGTACCATAGACATCATCTATGGTACGAGTATTCAGTATATAGTCTATGATTAAACATAGACAACACATGTATGTAACAATACCCTACCTACCTACCTATCTACCTGTGTGTTATCTAAGTATTTGTCAAGTACATCACTCATCTCAAGTGGAACGGAACAACCTCTTACAACGCTTCACCGGTAATTATTATCACAGACAAAGCTGTGGCGCACGACTGTAATCAAATAAACCTCCACAAGCGATGTACTGACCCGGCTGGAGTTTATAGCAAAGGTAAATATGAACCCCTGGACTAAATGTAAAATTATGTAATAAATTTAAAGACAAATAGTGCAGATAGAGTCAACGTTTCTGATCTTTCGACATCGACCAAGCAAGGTGGAAAAATATAATGAAAAAGTGTGAACCAACATTTTTTTAAATATATATATATTACACACACAAAAATGTATGTTATATACATTTTTGTACTCACACACTGTTATATTTAACTCATACTTCCTGACTTATGAACTCCAGTCTGTTCTTAAGAATATATATTATTAACTGAAAAATGTGTAATCCCATGTAATCAAAACGAGGATATTATGATATTGGCTTGTACTTGTTAGACTTCTTATGTATATATACGTCGACTTATGTTGGCCGAATGAAATGAGCCTTATTTTATAAGAAATACCTACTAACGAATACAGATGTGTAATCTATCGCGTTACCAAAAAAAGGTTGCTTGTCACCACTGGGTAAGCGTACTTCAAACTGTTTGTACCTTCCAGGCCTTTACTAAACATAAATAAATAAAAGACGAAGAACTATATTTTATTTTGGCAACATACGATAGGTGCCTCTAGGTAACTCACTTAGACCACCTCTCACTAGTAATCAACACCTACGGGCAAACAAAACTTCAGAGAGATCATGACGTATATACTCATCGTTGGTTTTATGTTTTAGTCTGTCGAGTTGCTCTTAGAGTTTATTGCTTTTTGTGTGATATTTGACTTCCTACAAGATCATCGTGTGTGCGGAAAGTTATCTAATTACTCTCCTAGTTCGTTTATAGTCCAACTACACTAATAATATTAATGCGTAGGTTGGTAGGCTGCTCTAATAAAATTAATTTCATAACAACGTATTTTTAATAACCTTACCAATACCTGTTATCTTACCTCTGCTATTTATAATAAGATATTTTATGTCGATTAATTTGTAGCAGTTTTAAGTTTGTTAAAATGTCTTAGCTTATTTATTTTGTGTTTGTGCTTTTTTTTTTATTCTTCATGTGTGTGTAATTTTTAGTCGCCTTATGTCTAGTAAGTAGTTATATTATATTGAGTATGTATCCTAATAATGAGTGTTGTCCGAATCCTATAAAAGAAACAGCTAAAAAACGCAAATTCAGGTGTAATTTTACAGTTTACAAGCGAATCTCAAATTAATAAGCTGAAGTCGGTGGATTTATTAAAATCTGCGCCCTTGAGCTGCGTCTTGAAACACATAAAGGGTGTCAACCGCGCATTCTCATCAAAGATGTCCCGCATCATAATATTACGGACGACACGTTTCTTTTATCACTATGTTTACAGAATGTGGTTTTATTATTAAAACTTTTCGTTTTGTTCCTACCGCTACCACACCCAAGTCCCCCGTCCTATCGCTACGAAGGTCGAGAAATATGTTTTAAATCATTAAACCCATAATGCTAAACCGATTCCTCTAAGTATCGATTCATGAACATTTAATCCCATCAAAAACATTCTGTATAAAAACCAAGACTCGCAACTCAGATTTTCTACCGTAAAAAGTTGTGAGATTCATGTACCTAATATCAAGTCGGTTATTATATTTAGTCTTACTTAAGGAACTTTCTGTCTTAAGTTATTATCATATCAATATTAAAAATCTATTACATTTTAAATTTTAGATCGACTCTACATCTGAGACCTAGCTGGTGTTTTAAAAAAACCCTATATACACACATATACATATAGAAAATCATTTTTCCTAATTCTACACGTAGACGTCAAACTAATATCAACAACTGCTTAGTATTCACGTCGAACATTCTCAGCTTAATAATTTACTAACTTAATTCAATAACGTATGTGTTGTTATTTTCAAGTATAAAATATTTGTCGAGAAAGTATTTATAGCAAATAGTGTTTTTTATACTTCTGTACGTTTTGTTTTGTTGTCATAGCCATATAAATATCCAAAACAGGAATAAAAATAAGGCCGGCTCCCGGCCGAATTTCGTCTACGGCGGCCATTTATACATATAGAGACGACTAGTTAAACAGGACATAATATTCCGCAAAAGCTGTGAAATATACATTACTAGCTGTCACCAACAGATAGGTACCTCAACATGGACTATCATAGCGATACATAAAATGCATTGGAATGGCAGTGGCGCCATCTGTTGAAAATAGGTCATACCAACGTAGAAACCTTCGTGGGTGCTTTCAGAATAACTCTAGTAAAGATCATCACATACTCAAATGCATTATGCATTACGATTCTAAAAAGGCCACACAGACAAACATATCACAAAACTATTATGGCATTTTGTATTTTTCAAATATATATTGAAGATGTAAAATATAGGTTAAATAATGTGAAATATAGGTATTAATACAAGCCCACTTGAATTGATAAAAGTATTTTATAAATTAGCAAATAAATAACTGTTTAATTGTGAAAAAGCATTGCATTATACAACACATATACACAATAATCTAAACAAGCATATAAGTAATTATAATTAACAAAAAATAAAAACACGAATAGAAAAAAAGGTTACCACAGGTTTAAATTCAGACTAATTTAAATAATTTTTGATAAAAAATCCCGCAATAATTTATTTATTTAATCTATCATTTAACACTTTTCAGTAACTACGAGTGCGATTTGTGCTTTCCAGTCTATGACGTCACATCACTGTGCTCAGTCCCGTTTTCATTTTAATCTCATTGCAACTCTCATGTTGGTCATAAACGCGAATAAATCTCATTTCACCGTGAAGGACGGAAATGTAGTTTTCTCTTCACCCGTGTTCTGTGACAAAATAGAGTTCATTCATCAGGGGTCTAACAATCAAGTAACCATTAAGCTTAAGTTTATAATGAGAGCTAAGTAAAGTAGGATGTAAGTTGGTAACGTTTTAGTTAAGTTTGTCAGGATTCTTTTGTGTTTATGGGCGTCGGTATATACCATAAAAGCAGTACTAAATATATAACGCAATTTTGATAACGATGATCCATGTTGGCAATAATTACTCTAGATATTTTTACAGCAGTTTTTCAAATGATATAATAAATTTAAATCACTACCGAATAGCCGCAGGCCATGCTGATGACCCTGTTTAACCCATTCCTCTCAATGGGCAACTTCAACTTTCACAAACTGCACGTATACCATACTGGTAGTGTAGTCATCACTTGATAGCATCATCATATTGTGAGAGGTCAACAGTCTTGTCAGTCCCTCGCAGCTGCGTTGCAGCAGTGGCTTAACCCCTTTCACTTTCCCTTATAAATTTTACAGGAATGGAACAAATCTCGGTATTTTTATCATGTTTTTCTTTAAATATAAATGAAAAAGTCCGATTTATGATACCCGACTCTGATTATGGCAAAGTACCTAGTTATTTGTTAACCTGCAACATATATTGAGACCGACGATTTCACAGACAAACTGCGCAAGCAGTTTTTGGGGCTATGTAGTAGATTAAGTTTTAAGACTGAATAAACAAATTTCAAATGCAAATTCAAAATAAAATCATCTATATCTTCTTCTTCTTCTTCTATCTGAAAATTTATATACATAATCTTGTAGGTTCTAAGGTTCTAACCTACTGATTATTCAAATCTACCTTTGATATAAACGTTAACAGAGCCGTGTTAGTTCGGGGCTCGTGGAGGTTAATTAGACTACAGTGGTTCGTGCGCCACAGTTCGGACTGCGAATTTAACAGAACATTTAAGATGTACAGCAACCCAATCAGGCTAGTAGTTACGAAACTTTCTTGGTGTATTAAAGTAGATGTATCAACGAATACTGAGCACAATACAATGCAACAGTTTATATAGACTGCTAGTTCGTATTACTTAATTTAATTTAATAATAATAATATTACATGTCATTATGTGAGGCTGTCAGCAGCGCAACTGCTGGCACAGTTGAAGTAAATAAAGGCGAGAGTAAGTGCATATTATTAATCGAGGTTTCCGGCTAGCTCCTAGGGGCTTATTAAACAAGCCATACAAATTTGGGATAGGCGAGTGACTAACTAGCTTGATGAAGAATCATAAATGTACTTTTGTCCACGATAATTTAAATAATTGAACTTGGATCGAACCTGTAACCGCGAGCATACATCACCAACTGTGCCGATAAATCGTCATAACTGGTACATAAATCATATTCATATATATGTCGTAATATATCATACGTAATATGGTAACACGACATACATCATAAAGTGCATTTGTGTGCACAAATGGTTTATACATTTGATCATTATTTTATATTTTATCAACACCAATAAATAATCTATTAATTGCGTCATTGGCAGCTATGTAAAAGCTTTTCAGTAGCTCATTTTGAAAACTAAACATTAGAGTGCAACAAACAACTAATTGATAGCTATTCTTTCACGTGTCGTATCTAAAAGTTTCTAAAACGAATAGTCAACAGTGTAACGACGCCTGTATGTATGTAATGTTCGTCAACTCTACTTCCTCGAATGACTATTATCGCTTCCTGCGCTTCGGCAATCACTAAGAAGATTGTTGATCACAGTGTACGAAAACTAGCCAGAAGAACATTATTTATACCCAGTCATGATAGCTCATAAAGCTCTTCTAGCTCATGACCCGTGTCGGCCACTTTTTAGCTGCCGCGCGTGAGCTGCTCCCCTCCGTTAGAGGTGGGGAGAGGAGGACACCCGCTGTCCTCGGCCAAGATAATAATAGTATAACCTATTAATCGCAATAGTCCGGTTTGCCTTCTCCCAGTAGCTGGGAAAGAAGGGGGGTCTGCCCCCCATCGACCACAAATATAGTGGCTTGAGCTAACCCCAGGGTGCTCGCCACTCATATCGATGAAGCTGCACTGACTTTCAGCCCAAGCATAGTTCTACCTAAAAAAAAAAATATTTATAATAATGTTCTTCTGGCTAGTTACATCATATTATGTCATTATCTATCTTTTATTCCTCTGTAGCCTTTAAAATTATAAGTAAAAGGCAGGAATTAGGCAGGAGATACCACTCATTTATACATATAGTATAAATTAATGTTCCGTTACTCTTTATGTAGCACTGGTGGCCATTACTTCAAAAATAAATGTCGAAGACATAAGTACATTATACAGCCAGTAGGTATATATCGTCAGCGTTTTCAGGTTCTGTGGACTTCAAGGAAATTAAGTTCGTGTACAAAACAAAGTATTATGTAAGTATTTAATTTATTACTAGCTACGAAGAGTTGCATCCGCAATAATAAATTTCACACCATAAAATCACTTCTGACCCTCTAAAAGTATTCTAAGCCCTATTAATAAGTTGTTGCAGATTTTAAGTAATGATTAACTTACCATTTTATTAAAAAAATAATAATGCAAATTCTGAGATTTGTTCCTAACTTTATACAATATATAAGGAAATGGCTGAACTAAATAAATAAATAAAATATTTATTTAATTAACCCACCAGATTGATGGTAAATTATTGCCCCTTTATTTAGCTACCAAATAATATATCTATATACAAAAATGAATATTTGTCTGTATGTTCTTTGTAGAATCAATCATACATTTGATCATGTGATGATCTTTAGCAAAGGTCTTGTGCATGAACTACGAAGGTTTCTGAGTTGGCACGACCAATTTTTGACAGATAGTGCCATACGTAGCAACGCGCACAGGGTACAGCTCGTATCTTATAATCTTGAAGCAATCTGCTACATGCGATTCCGGAAGCGAACACATCGCTTTAAGAGTCGAGTGATCTAGTAGTTGTTTTTAATGAAGCATGAAATAAATTGTTTACGCGTGTAACACAAAATATATTTTATCAAGTTTAACTAACTGATTAAAGCAAATCTGATAATACACGGTCTGACACAAGAAAAAATTGCTTACGCCAAAATATACGAGGGTATAATATTTTCCCCTTCACGGTGCTTTTTAACTTTTCCTTTATTTTAATAAAGACATATTATTACATGCTAGAATTATTTATCTTTTTACATTTTAAAAGGGGTACATAATATTTTGTAGTCGTTTATAAATTCTTATAAATTCATTCTCGTCGTAGATGCTACGGCGACGTACTGAAGTATAATTTTGAAAGGACTTAATTTCCAGCCACGGCTCAAATTCATTACTTCCCGGGGTAATTTAATACGCAAGTGTCTAATGCCAACAACGTCTTATAGAGCTAAAGCTAAATTGTAAGACATAGGTAATTGATGACAACATATTTCAGGTTAATCCATTCTACCTAAAGTTTCACCATTTTTTTTGTTATAACTCTCACATTAATAACACCAGCATCAATTGACAGCAGGCACAGTTCATGTTGGTGTGCCGGGTTGTCCGGTAATGGTTATGTATTTAGTAAGAGGTAGAGCCACATTGCATGCTTGCATGCATTCGAATTGGGCCGGCAGGACTGCGGAGGGACCTCTCGCTTATACGAGACCGGCGTAAAGCAACAGCTGTGCTGTCGCGTTTCGTGCGGTGTGCAAGTAGCTGGTGGTCCATGGAGGTGGGAGGAGTAAGGTGGGCAGCGCATCTGTATAGCCTCCTCCTCCTATACCTTAAAAAAATGGACTTTCTGGTGGTCGCCAAATATTGATAAACATTTATACAGAGTGTCCAAGAAAAAGGGACACCTGTTTTAATGTAGGATAGGGTACATTAGTAGCATACAAATACATAAAGAAATAACATAATATATCTAATAATAAAAAAGATATAGCCAAAAAACAAAATTTATTATAACAGCGCTTCCCCTTAACGTGGCGACTGATCAGTGGTTCAGAGCGACCGATCCCGTGTTTAAATGCAAAGTATTCAACGTTGCAGTACTGTTGCGATGCTTTAAATGATCGTTAACAAAAAATTAACAAACACGTCTAGTTTAAAATCATTTACTTTACACGTTTTATGTGTTTTTTATGAAAAAAGTACATTTGTAAAACTTTGGACCCGCATATCTCCGCACCACTTATGATTTTTTCAAAAAATCTTTTTGCATTTGAATACTACTAATGTACTCTATCCCCCATTAACAGGTTAACAGGTGTGCCTTTTCTTGGACACCCTGTAACACATACAATTACTAACTGGTAAGGGCTGATAATTGCAATAACTGGTCAACACTGAAGTTGTTTTATTTACTTTTTCCTGTTTTAGATATTTCTATGAAAAAAAAAAAAACTAACAGACGTATAGAAACACTTATTTATCATACTTAACCTCTTGTCAAATATACTTGAAAATAACAACTCATAGGGCATGCGTTATAAATATGTTGAATAAAGTAAGTGAATTATTAGGCTGAGTATGTTCAATGTGAATACTAAGCAGTTGTTGATGTTAGTTTAACGTTTACGTGTAGATTGTATTTGGAGAAAGAATTTTCTATATGTAGATATATATGTGTGTATATAATTGGGGTTTTTTTATTACACCAGCAAGCTCTCAGATGAAGATCGTTACGATAATGAAAATAAAATGATCGATAAATTATAATCCGTGAATTCAATAGAGATGTAAGATCTGATCTTATATCTGATATTACAAGGAATCAATATCAAGTTTAGCCAAGTAATAACTGTGTAGACGAGACCCTCTAACACATTACTGCCTCTAACAAGCGATATAACTTGCGCATGCCTGTGTAAAGCGCAACAAATTGCACTTTTATTGTTGTTTGTTCGACTAATAGATTAGAACAGAACACAAGTACATATTAAACCTGAATTGGCATTATATCAATTGGGTACATAATATATTGTGATTTTTAATAGGTATTATTTATTTTAGAGATTTGTTCAGCAACGATGAAAAGACACTTTAGCAATGATAAATTGTGTAAATTAATTTGGACTCGAACCCATGACCGCTGGTATATATGTATATAAATATAACTCATCAACTACGCGAATATATCGTCAAAACTGGTAAGTATATAAATAATGTACGTATTTGAGTTGGTAACTGTATATGAAATGTAGCAAGGTGACAGTTTTACAAGTACACAAGTCATTATCTAACGATGGGAATAAGTCATTACTTAGATGATGACGAAGTCTTAATATGAACGAAGTTCAAAAAGTCTAAGCAGCAATAAATGCACCAACAAAAAGTTCCACTCGATTACCCAAGATTTCACTTTCTTAAATAAGAACATAAATTAATAATAATTATAAACAGTAATCCTATTCCAATTCAAAATACGATACCAATTATATAAGCTTCCATGGGAACCACCGAAGTCGTAGACCCTCCGCGGTATCTCATTATTTCATTAGCAGATTCCTCTGCGTTCACTTTTCAAACCCTGCGGGTCACCTTAGGTTAAAAGTAATTTATAATAATCATTAAACTGTGTCTGCGCAAATGATATAAAAATGTAATAGTGTATAGAATGGAGGATGTCAGAAGGAAGGTAGGAAGGAACAAGCCAGTAGGGCTTGTTCGCCTTTTCAATATCGTCAACTACTCATCTAACTTATGTGTACCCAAACTATAAGCATTGTTGCCATGGAGAAGCCCATCATCGTTATTATTTATGCTGCATTTATATAACACTATACTTGTTATATTTTGTAGTAAAGTAAAATGGCCAATTCTTCATAAGTACCTACTTATATATTTTGATGTCATACATATAGTATAGTTGATATACTATATGTATGTATAGTGATCGTTTTTTAAATATAGAGCGAAGGCTCTCAAATTGTCACACGGTTGTTTCTATTAACCTAACCTGTTCTAATAACCATTATGACATTTTTTTTTCAAGCTTCTTAGTAACTTACCACGCTTGTATCTTATCTTATAAATTGTGGTTCCAAAATGAGCATAATATAATTATTTAAATACTTTTTGGTAAATGACTCGGCAGAAATACTGGTGATTACTGTTCTACGATATTTTGAAATTGAAAACTTCTTTAGCGGCGTTGTGTACTTTTTGTGATGGAAACGCGTCAGGGCACGTGAGCAGATAGAAATTAAAAAAAATGCTCAAAATATAATATTTTATCACATAAAAACACTTTTATAGGTACTGATAATTAAAGCAATTCGTGCAAAATTATATCCTAACCATTCCAAAATAACAAAAATGCACAATTTTGATATTCAAGCAAGAGCGATCTGTGCAGTTTGTTGTCTGCAGCCGCCCAATAACAAATAGATGTGTTGCCCCCACGAACTACATAATTATATCAGCTACCTAATACGGTATTTCCGGACCGATACGACCTAGGGATCTTCAAGAAAAGATCTTATTCTCTCGAAGATCGGCAACGTCTCTGTTAGACCTGGTGTTGCATATGTTTGCGGGCGTAAGTGATCACTTAACATCAGGTGGACGAATTTCTCGTTTATAAAAAAACAACAGCTTATGTTCTTATCCTATGTTACACACAGTACTTGCATGAGCACATAAACTTTTGTAAGCAAAGACAATAATATTGAATTACTTGACTTCGTCTGAATTGTTATTGCTGTTGCGACTAAATAATTTAACCTTTTCACTTTTGGACCTTAATTAATGAAGCTCAACATCGTGTTGATCGTTTCGTTTATTGTTGCAGTCTATGTTTTTTTTCTCTACGGCAAAGAACACACCTCAAATGGGCCGCTTCTTCTTTTATCACATTCAATAAATTCTAAAAGTCTAAAGTTATTAATTTACTTTAAATAGTATGTATGGTATAAGTATATTATGTGAAATTTCGAAAATGTTGGAGATACGGTCAGCAGTTCAGCCCATATTCGCGCCGTACTAATTCATTGAATTCGATTAAGAGAATTGATGTGAATTTAACCTCGGCAATATTTAAACTACACAGCAACATCAGTTTACCAAAGCTGTGTTTTGACTGCAATGTTGGCTTTAAATGCGTCATATAATTCGTGTTAGAATTAACTTAAATCAAATTTGAATTTGAATGACAACTTCCATTGGATTCGTACGATGTGTGAAATTTCGTAACGCTCTCGCCAGCTTACGCCTCGTGTCAAGCGCGCGTATAGAAGTTTTACTTCAAAAATAAATAAAATAATGATACTTTCAATTCTTTCTTTTATTTAAAATTTATTTAAAAACAAATTAAAAATTTCAAAGAGTAGAGTTACCCGTCACTTACATAACACCAACGTGAAAGTTAATCAGCCCCGTTCTCTATAGTTTGTAGAAGTCCTGCATGGACCAACGGAATGTAAAGTTCTATTTGTTGAAACTCTACGGGCGCAGGAAGTTACTCCTCTTTTGTTATAAGAATCTCGTTTTAGATCACTTTATTATAAAATCCTAGTTCCATCAAACATCAGCTGTTATATACTTCAATTACAATTTGTACTTTTATCTTAATAGGAACACATACAAAAGGTGTATGAATGCTATTCTTTTGGTTTTTGCTCCTACTGTTTAGATGAACTTGGTTCAATATTCTTTCTTTCAAATAACATTTCTCCATCGCAGTATTAATAATTGTTTATTTTAAATGGCTACCCATACCGGACAGGCTTGGGAAGAGAGGCCAGGCTAAGAGCAGCTCCGCTGGCTGGTCTTCTACCCATCACATTTCATCATCCATATATATTTTATGATACGCACAATGGATGGGTAACGACTGTCTTATTTATAAAGTTTGTACATCAGACAGAACATAGATGGCGCTACTTATCATATTTTGTTATACATTTCAACATCCTCACTTAAATAAAATAAAAGACAACAATAAATCCAAACTTATTAATTTTATCAAATGAACCAAACATTCCTAAATATAAAATATGTTTAATTTGACATAAAGCCTTAGTAAGTAGATCTGCGGACATCTATAAAATCTACAAGTATTTATCGACTTTCCTCTACAAAAATAGTATCGCACATTTCCTAAAGCATAGGGGGCAAACGAGCTCGTTGCCCCCTTTAAAAATGATCACCAACGCCCACATACATCCGCTACAGCAGATGTCTAGCAAATGCGTTGCTGGCCTTTGAGAGTCACATGTTTGGACTTTTTATGGTGAACAAGATTGGCTGACAACTTATGAACGGACCGCTTGTCATTAAATTGTAATTATAACGGTTAGCTGGGCCCCGCGGTTTCACCCGTGGATAATAACCCCATGGCATCCCATAAGAAAATTTTTTCGTAATAAAATTTTCAGGGTTCAGCAGTTTTGCCGGCACACACATAAAGGTTAACTTGGATTAACAAATGCAATAGTTTTTATCCCGAAAAATGTTTATATGGGATGCCATGGGATGATTTTATATTTTCCACGGGATCGAAATTTACGCGAGTGAAACCGCGGGGCGCAGCTAGGTTTATAATATAGCTGTTCTCATGCGTTATGATATTGTATTTTCTGTAAATTTCTTAAGCCAACTTAACAGTTGTAACACTAAAGAACAATTGGGGCATATGCAAAGGGAATTCTATAATAATGAAACAAAACTAAATCTATGTGTTTAAAGTGATAATAATCAGTAAGAGACTTTAGTAGATGCAGATTTAAGGTTTGATCCCTTGTTGATATTATGTGGCCTATATATTAACCCGACCTGTTAATAATATTTATGCAAAATTTGAAGTAAACAGCGCAAGTTTGCTAGGCCCATAACCTATAAAGATAAACAATGGACGGGCAACGACGGACTATTGTTTATAAAGTTTGTACACCAGACAGAGCTGGTGCTACTTATCATAGAAAGAAAGAAAATTTTCTTTATTTGCCCACAATGAATATAAATACAGTAATACAAACTTAAAGATAAGAGCAAACAGGCGGTCTTATCGCTAAGGAAGCGATTTGTACCAGACAACCAGGAAAAAGGACATTTAAAATAATTAGAGATGAGTAGGTACATTAAAAAGAAAACAACAATAAAATTAAATACTAGTAAATATGAAATAATTATTTTATTTAAATAATAAAATAAATACCATATATATTAAATTACATTTATATTTATAATAAACTTACTTACTTTAAAATAAAATTATATAGCTAATATATAAAACATAATATATTTAATAAATACAATACATATTTAAATTAATACAAATAAAATACACATAATTATATATCCTTTGCTCATATTTGAAATTACGCAATAATAACACATCAATTTATTAAAATATTATAAGAATATTAATATGTCAATACAATATGTATATACTTAAAAACATACTTACAACATAATAATTTATTAAGTACTTCATGTAGCATTTACAGAACACTCAAGGTAGTAATCTTTAAGTAGTCTCTTAAAAGAATTAAGATTTTTAGACAGTCTTATATTGTCTGGTAAGGCATTCCACAGTTTTATAGATTTCACTGTAAACGATCTATTATAAAACAGTGAGTAATGAGATGGTATATACAGATTAATCTTGTCATTGGAACGCAATGATCTATCTGAACTACATATTAAAAATCTTTCTTTGAGGTACTCCGGTGCATTCGGACTGTGAAGTAAGTTGTACAGCAGAGACACAGCAGCCTTGTATACCGGCGGAAACGAATTGGCAAGCACTTGAGCTTTAAACGAAATTCAGAAATGTGATCATATTTCCGTAAAGAAAATATAAATCGTATCGCAAAATTTTGGAGCCTTTCAAGTTTATTAAGTTGTTCCTCGGTAAGGTCAGGATAACATGTGTCGGCATAATCGATACAGGACAAGAAAATAGATTCAGCCAGTGCAATTTTGGTAGCTATAGGCAACATAATGTGTAGTCTACGCAGAGATTGCCAGGTTGAAAACATTTTTCGGCTTATCTCCTTCATCTGATATGTCCAGGACATGTTTTCGTCCATGTAAATGCCAAGATTTCTTACACATTTACTGAAGGGTAACGTTGTGCCTCTGATGAGCACCGGAGGTAGGGAAGCCCAGTCTATTCTGGAAACAAGTGCCCGACTGCCTAATACTATAACTTGCGACTTCACCGGATTTAATTTTAGACCATGGTGTCGACTCCAATCGGAAACCGCAGCAAGGTCCTTGTTAATCGTAGATATGACCTCGGGCAGGTGTTCCAGCTTAGACTGGACGTAGATCTGCAAATCATCTGCACAAATGGTAGATGGAAGATATATTTTTTGTAATGGTGTTTATGAAGATAGCAAAAAGTAAGGGAGACAAAACCCCACCCTGAGGCACACCAGCAGGCAGGTATGACCACGAGGAAAAGTCCGTTGCCATCTTTGTTCTCTGTCGGCGCTTCTGTAAATAGCTACGAAACTAGCTAATCACTGGAGGAGATATGTTAAGAGAACACATTGTACTAAGGAGTATGTCATGGTCTACGGTGTTAAATGCGTTACTGAAGTCCAGCATAGTGAGAACAGTAAGCTTCTTACTATCCATACCATATCTTATGTCGTCAGTAACTTTAACGAGGGCAGTGGTTGTACTATGTCCTATTCTGAAACCGGATTGCAGTGGATTGAGAAGATTGTTTTCCCTTCAGTAAGTATTAAGTTGGCAGTGGATTAGGCGCTCGAGCACTTTTGAAAGGAAAGGAAGAATAGAGATAGGTCGAAAGTCTGTAACAGATGCGGGATTGGTCTTTTTTGGCAAAGGAATAACATAAGCGTCTTTCCAGGTATCTGGAAATACGCCACAATAAATAGAATGATTGAAGATATGAGTTAGAGTAGGAAGAATTAGATCAAGGATAGGAACCAACATTTTACGACTAACATTGTCATGACCAACTGCATCAGATGTTATGGACAGTATATTTTTTTTAACATTACATTCATCGATTGATGTAAAGTGAAATGGGGGATGATCCGGAATTGGTAACTGAGAAAGATTATTTAGTGTGTGAGCCTTAGTATTGGCGTCAAAGTTAGGAGGAGATGATGAAAAGTGTCTGTTTAGTTCGTCAGTCGTAATGTCAGGAATGCAATTATTGTTTTGTTTACCAACGCCTAAAGATTTTAGAAATTTCCACACTTTTGCTGGATTTCTGTTTTTAACTGACTCGCGAATGTGACGTCTTTGCGCGTCCCTACACATTGTATTACAGTGATTGAGTATTTCGATGTATCGCTCGCGATGCTCATCAGAATTCGTTTTCCTAAATCTTGCCTTTGCCCTATGTTTTCTATTTATCAGTAGTTTTATTTCGTCGTTTAGCCACGGAGCAGGAAGATGCTTAACCTTCACTGGTCTTATTGGGGCATGTTTATCATATAAACCTAGAAGTAAGTTATTAAAGATGTGTAATTTGTTGTCTATGTTATCTTCCGAGTACATCATTGACCAGTCCAGTTCACGAGCATCAGCCATTAGCCTCTCAGTATTCATTCTACCAAAATTGCGCTGCATTAGAACCCTTGGCTTCTGCTTAGGGGGACGTAAATCATAAGATAAGTAGGTGTAGGTCATGGTAAGAGAAGGCATCAGCAGAAATTTGTCCAAATTTATTAACAAACTCAGAGGCAGAAACCATGATTAGATCGAGCAGCGTGGGAACACAACCGGGAAAATGGTGAGTGGGTCTTAAAGGTAGCAGTTGCATGTTGCATGACTCAAGGATTGCACTGCAATTGCATTGCATTGCAAGTCTTTCAGATCTTCTATCACGTTTAATCATGCAAGTGTTAAAATCACCCATAATAATATTATGAGAGTACAAAGGAGTGTATGTTTCTAACAGTTGTTCAAAGGAGGCAAAATAATCAACATTGAGTGATGGGCAGTAGAATACCCCAAGTAAAATTTTTGTGTGTCCCAACTCAAAGAAAAAGGATAATTGGATCTAAGATAGATTGCCACACGCCCACACCACCACCACCTTTGTTGAGGCGATCGTTTCTTATTAGTCGAAATCCTGGTAAAGAATAGCTAGTAGAGGGTAAGCAAGGTTTCAGCCAGGTTTCAGAAACAAGTATTGCGTGTATATTTTCTGAGGCAAACACTGTGAGCATATCGGGATATCATATTTTGTTATACATTTCCACATTTTTATTGTAAGAGATAGTGCCACGCTGCCTGCATGCATGTAGGCGAATTGGTCCGGCACGACCCGGTTTTCTGCTCTCGGCGCGAAGTGACAGCTATGCTGTCCCATTTCGTTTGGTGTGTAAGTAGCCGGTACCCTATGGAGGGAAGAGAAGGGCAACGCATCCGCGTAATCTCTATGTGGATGTCTTTGGGCGTCGGTAATCATGAAAATAATTCTGACTGACCGATTTATTATGCTTTCACCCCTTATTACTGAATATTGATTCATCTGGAAACCATTCACTGTCACATTTATTACAGTGAAGCGTTCCGCACATGATAAATGGCATAATTCAACTATGACACATACAACTAGAAACAAAGGTATTTAAAAGATAAGCAACTGCACAAAACTTTGTAGTTTATCAAAAAAGGCTTATTAATATTTCATATTAAACAACAAAGACTATGCAAATTGTCAAAAAAATTGGCAATCAATTAGTTATGCATATTGAAATAAAATTGGTATTATTTATCAACTTTTTACGAAGATTGTGAATATTCGGTTCCATAAAAATATGTGACCGGTTATATAGTTTTGATATAAATTTGATAACTGAATCCTAGTTTTGTGAGTACCCTATAACTCGTAATAGCTGTCGATCAACATACCGCACTATATGACGGCACAATAATGTCAAATCCGTATCACAAGAGAACTGTTATTGGTATTTAGTAGTCGATGGTCATAATAGAAGTTCTATTTACTGTTTGTATGTTATTATGTATAAGATGATAATGAAAGTAAGAGAACTGTACGAGAGATGTACTGATTGGCTTATAATATTATTAACAGAATATCATGTATAGGTAAATATATCTAAGATACTAGATAGGGATGAATATGTGTACAAAACTATCTGCAACCCGGCCTCATACGTCTGTACCTCAGCTCAGTTTCATGGAGAGTGATCCACGTCATTCACATGTCTTTCAACAACTGTTATTAGCTTCATCCTACATGTCTTCGTTCTGCTAAAGGATTATATGTAGGACAAGATGACAGGATATAAACAATATAATTTATTATAAATATTATTAATAATAATAGCATAGAGTTATACCTAACTTATATTAATAATAATAACGCTTAATTTATTGATAAATTTGTTGTTGTATATTTACTAAATTTTATATTGGTTATATGGGAGACTGGGGAAGAAGCAGGACTTTAATGGTCACCGCACACTTATCAACTTGGAAGGGGAACACTTTTAGTATTGCCTTCGCTTTTTTACGTGGCGATTACTTTACATTTCCCATTACTGTGCGTTGCATGTCTGTGTAAAGTACCTATATAGTTATTGGTGTGCCTCAGGTCTACAATCTTCACCTGAGGGACAATTTCGTAAATGAGTGGGATATTCGGACCTACCAACAAACATCACCAAATTTATTGGTTTAGTAGGCAAATCAGTCTAATAAAAAACGATAATTTATTTATTACATAGGTTGTTACTTATTATACCTTGAGGTAATGGTAACTGGTAGTGCGCCACTCTTGCCTATTTATTTGTAAATGTATGACGGAGATATATTCATCTTCTCTCTAACAGCGTTAGTCTACAAAATCAGGCAGGGAGCTTTCTCTTTGTCCATGTGTCAATGTCACACTCCAGTTGCTTTCAAATTAAATTATATTTATATAACACGAGTTATTCTGGTTTATCATCAACATCATCAAAAAAAAAACATGAGAGTTACAATGCGATTAAAACATCACAGAGTTTAAAATACAGAATTATTGCACGGCATAAAAAATCAAATGTCGAGAAATAATTATGGTTGACATCGATTGGATAATAACGCAATACCAACACACACACTACAAAATATACACCACCTACTAAATATAGGTACTACACGTCTAAGCAACTTCTTTGCATAATAAATATGCGGCTGTCTATGGAGATCGATTTACGGATATCCGAAAGTCAACAAAACCAATTTATTTACTGTTTAAAACAACATGTTATCGACTCGTGCTTTAATTTAATTTGTTTGCTACCACGGACATTTATTGCGGGTTAAAGTTTTCCTTTTGCATCGTTTAATTCTTGCAAATACTTTTGTATGTTTTTTATGTGTGCAGACCAAAAAAAAACTTTACAGGAACAGGTCGCGTCGTTTTTGCGTCGAAGGTCGAGTAAATAATTTTGTCTGGTATATATTTATATTACTATACCTAATATTGTTTTCACTTGATAAAAATAAGATTACTGTTATAATTATATAATAGATAATAATAGTTATTATATAATATACTTAATTCAAATTAAACGTTTAAGACCAACAATATTCTGCACAAATAACGGCCCAGACAATGTGGTTTAACAAGTTTGGACACTTTCGTGTCGGCAAAATAGTGCTTGGAAAATAATTTCAAAACACTTCGTAATAACAGTAATTCATAAGACCCCACTTTATGTAATAGGTAGCTAAAAATTTTATAATATTTACCTGCGACCCACGGTTTCGTCTGCGTAAGTTTCGATCACGTAGAAATATGGTGATGAAAATATATATTTTTCTAGATTTTATCACACCTACACAGAGAATTTTATGCGTATGGGTCCAGCTGTTTTAAGCAATTCGACTACACAGAACAAGCAAACAGGCGATGATGACCAAAGCCTCCACGAAAAAATGCAAAGACAAAGTCGAGGAACAAAGAATTAATTCTCCTATTTAAATTATGTATAATATGTTGGTACGACCGTGTAGTCATCAGACGGCTCAAGCGGAAGACCGGAGCTGACAGTTATGCCAGCAAAAGCCGAGCTTGAGACCGATTTGCAACCATTTAAAATATTATTTAAATTGTTAAGTGTGAAGGTGCAAATAAATACATTCTTTCTTTCTTTCTTTCTATTTGGATAGGACCATAGTACGACACGATCGAAGAGCAAGCAGGTACAAAAAAGACCGTTGACATTTTAGTTTTACCCAAGAGGTAATATCGGAACCTCAAACTGTGGTTCAATATGCTTACCACTAGTCTACAAGGCACTAATAATCTATTTAAATAAAACTCAAAGGTGATTCATCTATCAACGCACAGCTCAATCCACTGGATGAAATTTGGCATGCAGGTAGGTATTATGACGTAAACATCCGCTATGAAAGGATTTTTAGAAATTCAACCCCTAAGGGGGTAAAGTAGGGTAGTGAAGTTTATATGGTTTATATTTCTTAGAAATTAAAGAGGGTAAAACCGCGGGGCACATATAGTAATTGATATATATATATATATATAAGCAAGGTCCCATATTCATTCAGAAATTAACTCCGTGGTAGAATAACAGAGTATTATTCAAAATTTCTCATTAACATTATGTGTGTGTGTCTGTGGTCAAACTGTAGATAAGTTACAAAGCTATTTTACATCTTGCCGCACACACGATAATCTACAAGATACTACAACAAGTCAAATATCACACAAATAGCAATAAATGCGAAGAGCGACTCGACAAACTAAAACATAAGACCAGCGATGAACGTATGAACTGTCAAAAGTTGTTTTTGCCTAGGATCGATCATATTACAGGTCCGTCAACAACACCTAGAGGCACATATAGTATGTAAACATATTTTTTATAGTTCTTCGTTTCTTCTAATCTGTAAGGGCTTTAATTTAAAATTACATTAGAACGTTTCGCGAACCTTGTAGTGATTAGCACCCTCAAAGAACCACAGACATAAAAATGTACCGGCTGAAGCCTCAGCGACTGCATGGCAAAACAATAACTACACATGAAAGTGGAGCTACGCTAATTAATACCTACTACTCGGTGCTACATGTGTATTTAGAATAGATTTCATCGATACCTTCAAACTTTTTCACGAGTAGCTGCATTAGGCAGAGAAAAATATTATGTTTTTGCGTCAGAAAACATCCTATACGAATAATTACGTAGCACAGAAAAATAGAACTACGTATTGCATTTTAAATTAGATTTAGGACTTCTATTGGCATTGTTTTTGTAAGCAAGACACATTAATTACTAAGTAGGTACTTATTTCGATGTTCTTTGACACATGCCCAAACCACTCTTTCAAAATATTTGTAAAAGATTTTTGATTGAGAAGATGGAGAAACGTTGGCCGATTTTTTGGGTGTGAAGTTTTTTTTTGTTAGAAAAATATTTAATATAATTTCAGTGTTGCTAGTAGGTTCATTGTCAGTAAAATAATTATATAGTAAAATAGTGATTTTTTTTTATAGCATAGGAGGCAAACGAGCAGTTGGGTCACCTGATGTAAAGTGAACACCAACGCCCACAGACATCCGTAACACCAGAGGTCTAACAGATGCGTTGCCGACCTTTGAGGAAAGAATAAGCTCTTTTCTTGAAGATCCGTAGGTCGTATCGATTATTCTGCACTCCCGTTCCCGACAGTAAAATAATCCAGCACTAGGCAAGATGTACATACATCCAATTTATTCAAACAAAAACAACATATATAATGGAGTGCCTGGAGCATATAAAACCGTGAAACCTCGGAATAGAGTTACAGTGAATGGATTAATATGATCGATGTGGGATATTGTTTTTTAAACTATAAATTGCAATGTTTACCCAATATTTTTTTGTGCTTTCCATTTTTTTTTTAACAAATTATTATAAAAAAATATAATGTTTGACCATATATTTTCACTTAAAACAGTATTTTTTTTATTTATATGTTAAATCTTACCCGAGTAGACATATAGGAACATTTTTCAAATATACCTGTGCATGAAAATAGCCTGCAGTAGGGATCTCGAACAGCTCTCTGGAGGGGAGCTCCACGTTTTTCTGCCTAACAACTATTTCCGCTGCACTGTAAACATGCTACACTGTAGTATAAACCACTTTTTCGGCATCCACACGCCGCTCCACATCCCTTTTTGCAACTACAAAATAACATGCTGAGCTGCGTGTGGATGCCGAAAAAGTGGTTTATACTACAGTGTAGCATGTTTACAGTGCAGCGGGAATAGTTGTTACAATACTTCACCAGACTACAGATAGATGAAGTAGATGTAGACAACAATATAATATATTTAAATAAACAGATTATGTACAAAATTTTTTTTTGCTTTTCGTTAGTCGTAATTAATTACCTTATTTTTTTAAATGTACACAATAGAGTACATTTCATTTACTTATAATTATTAAACTAGCCGAGAAATTCCATTGTATATAGCAGCTGCCGCTCCGCTCCCCCCTCCACGTTTTTCTGCCTGTTCGAGATCCCTACTGCTATTTTCATACACAGGTGTATCTTTGAAAAATGTTCCTATATATGTCTACTCGGGTAAGATTTAACATATAAATAAATAAAAGATACTGTTTTAAGTGAAAATATATGGTCAAACATTATATTTTTTTATAATAATTTGTTAAAAAAAGTAAAAAAAAAAAAAATTAAATGCACAAAAAAATAATGGGTAAACATTGCAATTTATAGTTTAAAAAACAATATCCCACATCGATCATATTAATTCATTCACTGTAACTCTAGTCCGAGGTAAAAACCCCCAGGAACTCCACTAATAGTTAGTGAGATAATCAGAGCCTTGCTCTGTTCTACCTCGCCTTAATACGAATAAATAATAAAAAAATGTAGCTCACAAAACGCACAAGACGCGTCAGCATTATCCTCATCATACGCCCATAAATTGTGAGCAAGCGACACTTCCTCGGCCCTACCAGCCCAGTTAGGCTACTATTACTATGTTATAGGCACTATTGGTTACAAACATGAATCGCAGTAATTGACAAATGACAGCTAATTCCTCGGAAATAGAAACAGGCCTTGTATTATGTTATCTTGCTCATAACATTGTACCTATATTGTACATCGTTACGGATCAGTAACCAAGAATACAATTGGCATTGTTGGCTTAATGGACACAATATAGCAATGCTAACCTAGTTTACAGGCTGCGATAGAAATACCTAATAAGGGTTAAGTTGCAGCTAAGTTGAATCATAACTTATTATCAAATGTCATCATCGCCACAGGAAGTTGTCGAACAGAATTCGAAGATCTTATTTAACAGAGAAGTTTAGAATAATTCAAGAGTCTAGAATATTGACAGGTATTAGTGTATAGGCGATGTTGGATGTTACTGACTCTTAGCGCTATCTCTGAATCTATGTTTCCGATTTAATTTAAACTCACTTGCCCATTTCACGGCGCAGACACTCTAAGATCTATTAAAAAATGAGATAATTTCTTAAGGCTTTTTCTTTTCAAAAAGTATTAAACATTCTGATTTCTAAATGATTCTAGCACCTTTTATAGCAGTAATATTTTTAATCTATCTGGTTTTTTAGGGTTCCGTACCCAAAGGGTAAAAACGGTACTCTATTACTAAGGCTCCGATGTCCGTCCGTCCGTCCGTCCGTCCCTCCGTCTGTCACCAGGCTGTATCACATGAACTATGATAGTTAGACAGTTGAAATTTTCACAGATGGTGTATTTATGTTGCCGCTATAACAACAATCACTAAAAAATTTAATAATATGAATATTTAAGGTGGCCCATACAATAAACGTGATTTTTTTGCTCCTATACAAAAGATAAGCTCCCGTTTTCGTAGATAATGGTACGGAACCCTTCGTGCGCGAGTCCGACTCGCACTTGGCCGGTTTTTTAAATGTTTATTATTGCAACCAGCAAAAACATTTAAATCTTTGCAATTAGCAACAGATTATAAAAGTCAATTTAATAAGCACACGAAATTAATCTTTTCTTATTATAGCCTCATGTATAGGTAATATTATTTGGGTTTTAATAAAAATACTAGTAATTTTAATTATCCAAGGTTCGATTCTATACAATAACATGATAAACATAAGTCCTGTACCTACCTATTTTTGTTCACGTATCTTTTAAATCCCATTCTTCTCTGTCTAGCTAGGTAAAAAGATAAAAAAATTTTTACTCATACTTTTATAGTATATTGTTTTTTGTGAATGAGGACTCCCTAAATATTTTCTACCAGAAATACTCCATCTGCACTATTTATCTAAAATGTATTGCATAGTCCTAGATTTAATTCCGGGATTTATAGATATGAAGTAACCTTTGCTAAAATGAATGAATGAATAGACGCCGCAGTAGTTTGGCCCTCAAGGTGGTTAATTAGACTACAGTCGTTCGTGCGCCACAATTTCGGACTATGAATTTAACAGCACATTTAAGATGTACAGCAACCCAATCAGGCACGTAGTTGCGAAACTTTCTTGATTTATTAAGGTAGATATTTCGCGGCGCAATCAATGAATATTACCTGCTGAGTAAATATAATACACAGTATACGGACTACCAGTTCGTGTGTGATTCTGAAAGCATACGCTTAATTATAATATCGATTCCTTTATATTAAACATACATTGGTTGTCAACATATCAATAGTAAATTAATTTCCTGCAACTGAATCGGGTCCGCTATATGAAACACGTTACTCCCATAATATCGGCCAATAATAGCCAATATACTATATGCCATAATATAATTATTATTGTAGAGAGATTTTCGAATTATCCCTTCCAAAAATAGATCGACATTTATTATCTGATATTCTGAATTAACTGGCGAAGGTGTGTGTGGTGGTCAAAACTATTTTCTTATATTCTTATTAGTTATAAAGACCTATAAGTCGCTTTTATTTCATATTGTACCTACATTATACAATAACGAATGTATAAAAATAGCTATTATTATTTAACCAATTGTTGATTCAATATTAAAATCACCAGGCTTAATCCGTCTCATTCTATAACATACATTTCTATATCCGTTATCTTTTTTTACTAGATGCCACAAAAGCCGTATTCCTATTTGTCTCTTTTTATTGACGTTATAAATACTAATACTATATTCGGTGGCTTTATAGCAGACTGTTGCATTTGATAACGATAATAGTCGGGTTGCATTATTCTACCATAATTTAGAAAACCAAATGAAACCTTTTTATTAAACAGTTGTGACCTCGCCGGTACTTTAATTAAATTTTTAATTTATTAGACGTGGCGTATGGCGCTCGCTTGCATTTTGATATTATCTTATAACGTATCTTATAATTTTAATTTAAAAAACGTTGATGAATTTATTTATTTTTTGCTGTGTAAATTACAACTAATTGTTTTTGAAATCAGAGGTCAAATGTGGAGACTTCTCAGCCGATTAGCATGAGATGCAAAATGTTAGAAAAAAATTATAGACGATTATATATATTTTTTTCTTTAATATTTTTCAGTTTGAGCTCTGCTATTGGAGGCAGATGATATACTTATCGTAGACAGTTACTATCTACGATAAGTACTACTATCTACACAAATAAAATCATCGTTGATTTTTGTGAAAAAAGTAAATTATATTTGAGTACTCAGAAAGTACATGACGTGCCTCCTACTGGGAACAAAAGCCGAAAATAGTTAATTCAGAATTAGCAGTGGAATTGAATTCCGAAAATTTTTAAACTATTTTATATTTTGTCCCAAAAATATATAAAGTTACGACTATGTGGATACAACAAGGCTGGCAAACTATTTGATATAAATCGACGTTTACTATGCGCCATTATCTATAGATAATAGCGCATAGTATGAATTCATGAGGACACCGATGCAACTAAATCTAAACTTGAATAGAATGGGCGATATATGGATTAAGTCATGCTTTTCTCATTGTTCATTCATAATAAGCGTGACGAGGTTAGGTTAGGTTAGGTTAGGATAACAAAAAAAAAAAAGGTTAGGTTAGTCTCCGACGCCGGAAGTGCCCTGGGTTTTTAGGCGGTATTCCGGGAGCTTCTCTCCCGGCGAGTCCCACATACCCCACACCGCCCCCCTGCGATGTGGGGATGCGTAAATGCGTTTTCCCCAGGGATAACAAAAAAAAAAGTTATCTACTATGTGTAGCTTTTGATGAATACCAACTGACATAGAAGTTTGCGTCTTCTTTCCCTACAATTACCACCAGTAATACCAAAGCCTCATGGAACACTAGATATACCGTTCGCGCCAGCCCAATGCGACTGATATGCAGCACAACATACAGCTTACTAAATACCTAGCATACAATAAAAGCATAATATCGGTAAGTGGGCAAGTATTATATTGTCATTAATTATATCCGTCTCCAAACAAAGATAAGACGGCACATCCTCGATATCGCAGTAAACAGATTTTGTAAGCGTTTCAAAATAAACAGCGACATTAAGTACGCAGTAAGTCACCCTCGTCCCCCGCCCTAAGAATGACAAGATTGATGGCAGTTTGATAAAGCGGAAGGATAACGTTGACGCTAGAGTGAGAGTGACGAGATATGGCCTACCTCCGGCACACGACGGCGCACATTTATATGGAACACGGAATGTAAGAGCTGACGTTGTTTGAGAGAAGAAAACACTCGAATTAATCGTTTTTTGTATACAAATATATGTAGGAGTGTAACTGATGCATGGTGAGCCTTTACGAATGTGTAATCACTTTACTAGGGCGGTAAATAGAGTCGAATATACAAGTTCTAAAAATGTATAAAACCCATTTGTATTGCTTTGTCGACTAGAAAACTCGGCAACTGGAAAGATCTGCAGAAATGTAGTACCTACTATACTTTGTTACCTGGACAGCTATAGTTGATTTAAATGATTATTAAATACCCATCTGTCTTCATATTGGCATTTATTTTTATGACAATAATAAAATTGTAATAAATATCATTGTTATAGTATATATATGTATTTGATGTAAAAGAAGTCAAGTATGCACTGGCAACAAAAGTATACCTACAAGCAACAATACCAATTTCAATAAATTTTAGGCAAGTCTATATTAACCCTTTCATTCATTAAAATCCCCGGCTATCGTCTATGGGTATTTACTCGTGATGCATGAGATTTGGAGGATGAGCAAAATTAATGGAAATGCCGCGATAATTCGGTCATTGATTACGTGGCAAAAATATGAGCATAATTATATAATCCGCATTTTGAAATACTAGGGATGCCCTGCCGATAGCATAATGTTCAGATTCAGCAAAAAATATTACTTTAAAAAAAAACAAAGAAAATAAGAAGTGAAAATATAGCATGACACAATTTTTCCTACAAATAGGACTAACAAACTACAAAAGCAAAATTTTCCTTTTAGCATATTATTTTGTTCTAATTTTATTTAAGTAGCTATTTTCAAAATCTACGTACTTAAGAAACGTTCATGGTTGTATTTTTTTTTATTTTATATGTATCTATAAAATTATAATACGTTTAATACTTCAAGTTATTTTATGTGAAAATTCTGAAAAGAAAAAGTCTATTATAAACAAAGTATATCACAAATGTTTGTCTACATTTATAAGAATAATAGTTGTTTTGTTAGTTTCAATTAAACTGGTGAGAATGGACTTTGGATGTTGTTTTTGTGCTGTTTTTTTATTATAAATATACAGAAGTTTGAATGGATGGATGTATAAATGTTTGTCACATAATCAACACAAAAATAAATAAAAAAGAAAATTACGAGTCATGTAAATCATGTAGCATACGCTCATAGTGTAGTATGCAGATAATATATTAGATTCATTTAAATATAATATTATATTATTCATAACAATAAATATACCTAAACTGCGAAAAGGGACAATAAGCTATACAAGATATATACAAATAGATGTTCACATAGTGCATCACTCATCCCCAGTTACTCCGATCGTGAATGGAAAATCGTCCCATGTTTGCCATTTATGCTAAACACCAACTCGATCCACAAGTCGTTCTACTTTGCTGTCTATGCTGATCTTATCATATAAATTCAAAACTCCTAACATTTGAAAAGATATATTTGGCTACGTCTAGTTTGTCCTAAATAAGTCGCAATAGTTGCAGCGAAATATTAATGAACATCAGCCTAAAAGAAAGATAAAACAAAAATAAAGAAAATGCTTTATACAACCTGCGGTAGTGGAGCTGCGGGCGCTTTCAGGAGTTTCCCGATAAATTCTTTCAAATCTATTTCACTTTAAAATTGAAACACTAGAATATCGATTGCACATTAATTTTAGGTTTTCACTACAAAATCTATGTCAGCTTTAGTAGTGAAAAAATTATACTAATTTCATGATATATTTTGATCATGCCCAGGCTGAACAGACAGCGAGAGTATGATCAGCCGAGTCCTTGACAGTTTGCTGCGTTAGCAATATCTGTTACATTCAAGCTGAGATGAATAATAATAACATCGGTGTGGTCATGTGCATCTGGTGGCATAATAACAACTCTGGTGTTGCGGATCTCTGTGGGCGTTGGTGATCACTTTACATCAGGTGACCCAACTGCTCGTTTCCCTCCTATGATATTAAAAAAAACTCTCTTTAATAACACAGGTCATATAAGCGATGGTCCGTTAATCACCCGCGACTGTAAGTGACAAGCGAAGCTCCAGTCACTTACAGAACAGAAGTCAAGTCTAATCAACCTCGTACCAATCAGAAATAAAGTATGGGGTGATAAGAGAATTTTAGTTTCATTTTATTTTTACTACAATTTTATAGTCAAAATAGAATGAAACTAAGATACTCCTACGTCCATAAAATATCAGTAGTTATTGTACTTTTACACCCATTTGTACTTTCATCTAAATAGCGACACAATACAAAAGGTGCACAATTGTTAGTCTTTTGTTTCAAGCAGCAGCTGTTTACGTGGACTTGGTTCAATTGAAATTCAGTCGAGATTCTAAAAACCTTTCTCCACCGCAGTAAAGGTTACTTTAAATAGAGAGTCGATATTATGTGGTATGTAGGTATATTATTGTAGGACTTCCTTCTGTAGGTACCTATATTATTATTATATCCTCTTCATCAGGTTTACGTTTACTTTCAAGTTTCACAAGTTGCATGAGGTGACTAAGATTTAACTGGGGCATGAAAGCTTACACTTTACGGTTTGCGTACTAATACACTCTCACTTAATACCATCACCTTGTATTTATATACCAACCACCGTACGAGCATCAGTAAAATTAACCATCCAACCTAATTGCTCAATCAATTACTCATTGTTAATTCGTCGTTGAGTATTCTAATAGCACATTAAACGTTATGTGTATATGTTACGTGTCATCCTCACCCCTGATTACTGAATATTCTCTGGAAACCATTCACCGTCACTTTTATTACAGCGCATCGATCCTCACAAGATAAATTATATTGACTACAAAAGACACAAAATGTTAATCAAATTGGCATTCAATTAAATAAGCATACTAAACTTAGTGCCTATTATGCAGTGATCAACTTTTTGCGGAGATTAGGAATTATCACTTCTCTGATAATATTATGTTAGATTTTATTTATAAGTTTCGTTATACGTTTGTCAATCTAAAAGACTTTGTTTAGGTTTAAAAAGAGTTTGTTAAAGCGTTATTTCGTTAGTTCGCCATCACCCTTGCTAGATGTCGGTCACAATACACAGCACGAAATGACGACACAGTAATATCATATTCATAACAGTTTCGAGAAGTGTTATAAGTAGTTTACGGTTATAATATAAGTTTTACTTACTATTTCAGGTTATTAGATAAGAAGATTAGATAACTGAGAGCTTACCAGAGTGTACTTACTGGTTTACTTGTATTATTAATAGAATTTCTATTGATAAATACATTTGAGATGAGAATAAATAAAATGTATACAAAACTAATCAGCTTCCTGGCCCCACACGTCTGCACCTGAGCTCGCTTCATAGAGAGCGATCCTCGTCGCTCACCTGTCTCTCAACGACTTACTTCATTCTCATATCGTCGTTCAACAAGACGTTATAATGTAAACAATATAGTTTAATTTCATCAATCACAAGTCATTACAGAATGTTGCATATAGTATAACCTTATAACCTATTGATGGTGATATTATCTCCATATATTTAAGTAACTTGAAATAATTTGGGTTATATCCATGAGAGTGTGGCGTTGCTTAGGTCAGGGACCAGCACCAGTTTAAAGTTGTGCCCTAGATGGGCTGTGCTGCGCCACAACGGGCGCAAGTTATAATTTGTATAGTTCTCGTAATCTGCAACCGACTTATTACAACGTCCTATTATTATTATTATAATTAAAGTTTATCGTTAAATCCATTTAGTACACAGAGTACCCACATGCCTCTATGTTGTATGTAATGAGTTCACATTGCGTAGGATTTTTCTTCACATCTAAATTACCAATTCAAACATGAATATAATTTATATAGGTACCAGTTCTGACTAGGTATGTATATTTTGGCATAGTTAATAAGTTATAGGTCCTACCAGCGGTCATGGGTTTGAGTTCAATTTAGTTAATGTAATTTATTATCGCTAAGTATCTATTCGTCATTGCTGAAGAAAGGAATTCAATAAACGTTATAAAAAATATTGACAATTATGCTTTATAATGGGTTCAATGGATATGAAACTAGTTCATATGTAATGGTATTATATGTATTAATTTAGAAGAAACAAAAATAAAAGTGCAAATTATTGCGTCCTACACAGAGACGCGCAAGTTATATCGCTTGTTAGAGGCGGTTGTGTGTTAGAGGGTCTCGTCTACACAGTTATTACTTGGCTAAACTTGATATCATATCATACTCCTATATTGAATTCACAGAATATCACATACTCTCCCTTGCTAATATATCTTGCAACTATGAAATATTCTATGGTGAATATTTGAGTAAGTATATAACATGGCGTCTTTTATTATACGCCAAAACCAACAAACCCCTTCTACTCTTCCAACTTTATTTGTTTGTTTAGCGTCTTCTTATAGATATTATGAAGTATAAGTTCAATATTATTGTCGTTGCTTCCAAAAGTTTGTGAGGTAATGCTTCTGCTGTATTACAGCTGGTTCCGGCCACCTCTATTGAGGGAGTACCTGTCGCTGATCTAAAATCGGCGTGAAGTAATAATTCCTTGTCGTCGGACTTTATAATAAATAAATTAATTAAAACTTTATGCGACCATATATTCAACAGAGGCCAAAGGCCTAACATACTCCAGAAGGCTCCATTGGAGTCATGTATAAAGAAGGAAAACCGCTTGAATCTGAACAATAAGTTCAAGTTCTGCGTACGTCCCTAGACCTCAGTGTCGCATACCCGTGGGACCGCTTCTTTGCCCCCTCTGCTGTAAACACTAAACATAAAAAACCGCATAATTATATTATCCGCTGTAACCCTAGGTTTTTATCCCAAAGCAAACACATACTTGTCTCAACATAAAAAATGAATGAATTAATATTAGGTTTTATCAAATTATATCATTTTATTTTAAAAAAAGAATACCCAAAACACATCCATTCAAATTTAAAAACATAATACCAATAGGATTTATTGTTGTCCTATTTACCAGCCCACCCAGCGAAGCAGACGGTATGTACCTTAGCAATATCATTATCGGTCCGTTGCTAGACAACGTTTTACTGGAAAGTACTCGCTAATAAGTACGTCTGGTCTCCTTTTATACTCGTATCCATCCCGTTCCCGGACCTGCGAGTGCACGGAGCTCGTCTCGGTTATAAAGTAGATATAAATCAGTGTGAAAATTACATTCAATAGAGTAAAAGGTAGTGCCATGCTGCATAGCAGCCGATTTGGGCAGCGTGACCAGTGATGCATACAGTATAAGGGAACAAACTAGAAATCGGATCTTTTTGACGACTACCGACGGCCGTGGATATCCGCATAATTATTAAGCAGATGCGTTGCCCTCCTTTCCGGCTACTCACGAACCACACAAAACGCGACAGCTTAGCTGTCACTTTACGGCGGTGTCAAGTGACCGAGACGTGCCGGCCCAACTCAACAATGCATTTTGTAACTTTCTCTTGTTGCTTGTGTCGTGATTTGTCTGTCTGTCGTGATTTCATAGAAGCCAGTGTACCATTACGGATATAGGAGTGAAGAAGGGCAACGAGGCATGATAGTGTGCAACAGTGGTATGTGCACATGAATTTGCAGATACCTACGTTGTGATGATCACACAGAGACTAATTGCTGGTTGTCCAAAAAATTATCATAGAAAAAGTAAAAATTACGCTGAATTTCAGCAAAACCGGTTACCAAAGAGCGTTTAAATTATAGTATGCTAATTTTAGACCCACAATTTACATACGGACATTATAAACAAATAACAAACTTGTAAAAATAGTGCACATATTTATAGAGGCTTGTTATTTGATTAATTTAATCAAAAACAACCGTTTGACAGTTTACGAGCTTTCGCTCTGTTTATTGATATAAAGTTAAATAACTATCACATATTTATTTATATTACTAGCTGCGCCCCGCGGTTTCACCCGCGTAACTTTCGATCCCGTGGGAATATCGGGATGAAAAATAGATGTTGGCCGATTCTCAGACCTACTCAATATGCTCACAAAATTTCATGAGATTCGGTCAAGCCGTTTCGGAGGAGTATGGCAACGAAAACTGTGACACGAGAATTTTATATATTAGATGTATCACTTAAAAAACTGAAATGGAAACAAATTCCAGTGTCAAATGAACTATATTTAGATACATAATTACTATGATAGAACCGGAGATATTTTGAACTGAGCGCGAAGTTATTCCGAAATTATTTGGACAGTTTTCCGCCGAAGTTTTTTCAGACGGCGCGCGGCGGTGGCTGGTGTTGACTGCGGAAGAACATTCAAGATTTATGTGTTATTTCCAAAAGTTTTAAATTAATAGTAGCTAGTTGGTTCAAATCTGTACTATTATTTTATAAACGGTCTCTGTATTTATACAACAATTTTAAAACTCTCCCTTAATCGTTTTCTTGAGACGTAATGGTATTTGAAATAAACTCAACAGTAAGTCATTTCTACATATAGGAGGAATCCGGGCCACTCATTTTTATTTTACCGTTTGTCCAAGGACGCTAATCACTACTAGGAAAGCGACCTGCTTGTACCTATATAATTAAGGCACTTAGAAAACAGTACATTCGGGGTCCAAAATAGAAATGAAAAGAAATGATTTGAATTTCGGTCACATACGATTGGTGTCTCTAAGGCTTGTTCACCCACTAGTACACTCATTAGTAATCAACACCTACGGGCGAACAATCCTGCGACTTCGTTTATAGTTCGACCATACAAATAATAATAATGAATCCGTGTGACCGTTACTGAGGCGGAGAACTAGACGCTCCCTCTGGGGGCTCCCATGTCCAGTTCTCCTCCTGTTGATGATGATGTTGTCTTTAATTACCATTTACAATTTATCTTTAGCTCTGTAAGATTTGTTGTCATTAAACAACTTCTGTGACACCGGCAAGTAAGGAATATGAGTCATAGCTAATAAATCGTGTCAAAATTATACTTACGAAAATTATCTAGCGTATTTATTGATTATGTTATTTATAAACGACCACAAAAATGTTATGTACGAGTGTAATATCTAAAAAAATATAATTCTGTCTTCTTATAAATCTTTTTCTTTAATAAAATCTGCTAGAAAGTACTGAGAAAGGGAAGATAATTTGTAGTATCAAGAGTAACGAAAATAATAATGTGCAAATAAATTATGCCCTCGTTTATTTTGGGGTAAGCAATTTTTTCGTCCGTGTATTATCACATACAGATTTACTTTAATCAGTTAGGAAATTTAACAAGATATATTTTCTTGTGTTTTACGCGTAAACAATTTATTTCACGCCTCCTTAAAAACAACCACTCGATCATTCGGCTTTTAAAGTGTTCGCTTCCGAAATCGAGTGCCACTAAAATATAGATGTTATATTTCTTTGGTAGCTGAATAAAGCGACTGCAACTTGGTGTTGGTCTTGTCGAATTTTGATAAGTTTTTAATTGGTTACAGAAGTACGAAAAATTTAATCACCTCACAAACCTCTTTAAAGCTCGGCGCCACAGCATTCAGCGGCGCTGGTCTTGCCGACACGATTCGGCTGAAATTTACCAGTTATCTGTCTTGCATCCTGCTAGTACAGTAATTTATTTTAAAAGATAAAGCTGCTAAAGGAGAGTTAGTTTGCACAAGAGATCAGACGATACACTTTTCTCCTCTTCTATAATTTGATACATGAAATAATTGGTCCTGAGAGCGGATTCTCATAATTCTTATTACCTAAATGATGCATTTTAAACTCAAACTCTTGTAATAATATTATAAATAGAGAAGAATATATAGATTACATAAAAACAATATGAAACAAAATAAAAAGGCGAGCTAAACGTAAAAATTCATTGAAAATTTTTATAATATGATTACAAAGGATGGCGGCCCTTTATTTCTATTAATTAAATGTCAAAATGTGCGAAAAGGCCGAAGAAGGTGGTGCTCCTTAGTTTAGAAATAAAAAAAAAATATTTCTTCACTGGAGTTAAGATAAAATCATGGATTTCATTGGACAAATTTCTATATATATTTTATATATTATTTGTACATTACAGCTGTACGAGACCAAACCGCTTCCATAAATATAAGCAGGTATCGATTTTTTATTATTACAGGAAAGAAGAATCTTATAAATTAATTCCAAATATCACGAAACTACTGTTGCATTTCTTTTTATTTCAAGAAAATAGTTACTGAATTAGTTAAGTTTGATCCTATGTCCTCTTTTGACACTTAAGGCGAAATGGGCTCCAAATTTGTCAATCCGTGCTCACGTATATTCAAAACGTAACCATTGAAAACTATTGATTATCATATTTTTTTTAGCTGTGATTAATGTTAACAAAATACGGCATAGTGCTTTGGTCGTCAAAATACGATTAAAGAATTTTGCCTCGATAGAAAAAAATCGAAAATTTAATGAAAAAAAATATTATATATATTTATAAAAACACTATTTCTGACGTTTCCATCAATTTTTAAATCCATGCTATTCAATAAGTATCAAAGTTATTTCCACAACTAAAATATGTATCTATTCCCAATAAGTAATCGAAGAAATTTAAGGAGTTACTTTTTTATATAAGCGTATGGTCATTTTTATAAAATAATATTACAATAAATATAATCTAAATATTGTCTCTATTTTCGAGCGCCGTCCACGCAAAATTAACTAGGCGGATCGCAATTGGGACCTATAGCGCCTTAATTGAGATTCTGTATACATAATCTTATATGCTAAAACAATTACCTTGTATCATACCATATATATTAGGTCACCTGATGTAAAGTGATCACCAACGCCCACAGACATATATATTGAAATAGGTATAAAATATAGATATACATATAATAACTATATACATTGGTATACATAGCTACTTTGTTTTCCTAATTATTTTAAAGCAGTTTTGACAAAAATGGTAACAGTTATTGATTTAATCTACATTTTACTACACTACATTCTACGAGTAGGATGTGTGACGTCACACTCTATGACGTCACAACTGTGGGCTCGGTCCCGGTCGGTTTTCATTTTAATCTCACCGCAACTCTCATGTTGGTCATAAACGAGAATAAATCTCATTGCACCGTGAAGGACGGAAATGTAGTTTTCTCTTTGTTCAATAACAACCTGTGGTCTGTGACAAAATAGAGTTCGTTCAACAATCGAGTTACCATTAAGCTTAAGTTTATAATGAAGGTTAAGTTAAGTAAGAAGTAAGTTACGTTTTGGTTAACTTTGTCAAGATTATTTTTGTGTTTATGGACGTGGAGTAGGTAGATATCAGTTTGTAAGTCAGTAGTAGAAAGACAAGACAATAAAAACAAGACCTGATGATGATCAATGATGGCAATAATTACTCTATTTTTTTGCGAAGTATTACAATAAATATAATGAATTTAAATCATTGCCGAATCCCTCTGATTGGGCTGCTGCATACTCGTACTCTCATACATAGCCATCGCTTGAGCACAGCAAAATAGTATTGTGAACGAGAGGTCACCAGCCTTGCACCTCTCGGCTGCGTAGCAGCAGCGGCTTAATCCTTTTCCTGATAATTATATTGTAAAAGATAAAAAACAAATTTCATAATTTTCATCATGTTTTTTAATAAAAAATGAAAAAGTCTAATAAAAAAAGTCGGATAAAATACCCGACTTTTTTTTGGTTAAATAATATTTTTGTAAACCTGCAACAAATCTCAAATATATAAATATTGATTGACCGTCGGGTCGGAAAACTTTGATGGGCTGGTGAAATTAGAAGTATTTTGTCGGTGTGTTCTTACTATTGCTGCTGCTATGACAATTTTTCTTACCAGTAAATAATTTAATATTTACATAATACTTTGTTTCGTACGAAATTAATCTTCATGATTTCTACAGAACCTGAAAACGCTAACGATATATTCTCTTATGCTATATATATCCAAGTTTTATTAAAATATTATATATATTGAATATATATTAAAATATTGGGCACAAGAGTCATATTATATAGAATAACAATATTAATTCGACGACCAGGCTGGCGCAGTGGTACAGGGCACGTTGCGCCAGGGGTCGCGGTTTCGAATCCCGCCTTGGTAATGGATGTTTATATATGTATTATTATGTATTTCTACAATATAAATCTTAAATATATATATTTTTTAAATTTATAAAAACACACTAAATACTTATATTCCGTTGTTTAGTACCCGTAACACAAGTCATTACGGTACTTAGCACGGGGCTAGGCTAACGTGATGTGTAAAGTCCACAGATATTTATTTAAAAAAATATATAAACTATAACTAGGACATAAAGAGTACCTACATACTACATGACGGAAGGGAGGAATGTGCCCCTCACGTATAAATTATCATCCCAAGTGAAAGGCGACAGTGGAATATAAGGTAGGTAAAGATGTATGTTATTACTAGGCAAAAGAACCTTATTAAAAATATGAATTGTATATTTCTAGTACGCCGTATCAGCAATCTTCTTAGTTATTCCCGCTGCGGACGCTATAATTCTGACTACACGTATTCGGAACTTTTACAAACGGTACGTGAAACAATAGCTATCAATTAGTTGTGTCGCACTCCTTTTACATACGAGGTTTTGTTTTCAAAACGAGCTATTGAAGTCTGAAAAGCTTTTACATAGCTGCCAATGACGCAACTAATAAATTATTTATTGGTGTTGATAAAATAATAATCAAATTTTATCGTATAAAACATTCGTATACAGAATGAATTTTCTGGTGTATGTCGAGTTTCCATATTGCGTGTGATTTATCATGATATCTCATACATCCACCTACCTCTAAAATTAGCAAGTCTAAGTTCTAACATGAATATGATTTACCTATAGGCATATCAGCTATGACGATATATTGATGCAGATGGGTATGCCTGCGGTCACAGGTTCGAGTCCTAAGTTCAATTATTTATACTATCATCGATAAAATTTAATTTTTTTTCATCGTTGTAGAAGAAAGGTAGTTTTCAATAGACATAAAATATATGAATTTATGATATATGTATTTCATTGTTAAAGTTTGTTTGAAATTTTTGAGATTTTTGAGACCGATCGTGATTTATAATCGTAACTAAGATCTATAAAATTATAAATTATCCTTATGCATTTTGTTTGTTTGTTGCGAAATATTAGGCTGTGCTAAAAAAGGTCTGGCCACGGTTTATCACCCTGGATTAAACCTCGGTCGTAGCTATTGGTGTCGACAGTGGCAAGAGTGTGACGACATACTTGGTTCACTTTCTTTATAAGTAATAAATTCTACGGTTTTTTTCTTTTTCTTTACCGATTCGCAATTCGGACACGTGCTCTCGGAATTCACGCCGGTAACTAAATTAGTTCTAGTGAACAACTGAGGCTCACCATTTATTTTCTAAACTCGAAGGGGAGGGATGCCAGTTCAATTAGTTATCAGCAGCGAGAGGCGGCTGGATACGTGCGCCTAGTAAAAAACGTGGCACAATAGAATCAAGTCGAGTATTCTTCACTTTTCGCTTCCTCATGTAAACTATTTCCTTGCGGATTTCTGACAGCTTAGAACATACGGATGCACTTAGCTTCAAGCAAGCAATTCAAGTAAGCATTTCAAACGTGCTTCTTTGTCTCGTCGTTTCCTGGAAGCCAACGTTTGCTAATGTCATTCTATAAACTAGCGGAATTCAATGCTAAGCAGATGACAGTATGTACTAGTGTTGTAATACCTATATAACACGCCAATATTTAGCGGCAACACGTCACCGAATATCGGAACTCACTTGTGTTTGTAGTCGAGTCTTTATTTGACAATGTCTCGGAATTAGACTGACTAAATTTAGTCCAATTTAACCCCAATAAGAGACAAGTTTGCGCGTTTACCGCTAAAAACCCGATTCGTCGTATCTCCTTGCTTTGAGAATACTCCTCCATTAGCCTCAGCGGGCATCAGAACACTTGACGAAGGCTTTAGACTAATTTATTGAGCAAGAAAAACAAGCCAAAAAGCTAGGTGTTCTCAGCAGAGCGAATCACTACTTCATGCCAGCGCAAGTGCTTAAAAATATACAAAGCTCAGTGTAGTGTATACTTACGGATTAACTAATATTGATAATATAATATTATATATCCGTTAACATAATGTCTAAGATATATAGGTATATTGTAATAAACTAATATCTGCTTCCCGACCCCACACGTCAAGAGTCTCGTCTGTACCTTAGCTCTGCTCTCTAGCAAATGATCTGTATCATCATTTGACTCACTCATATTCCAATGACTCTCATTGGTCTCATTCTGCGTGTTCGTTCAGCATGAATATAAGTACATATAATAGATTATACGTACAATGTTACGAATATGAACAATTATATTTTTATTTATTTACTTATTATATCCTGTACACTAAACTCAGGACCTATCTTTTCCTATACGAAAAAAGTTCGGGTAGGCACTATCACGGTATCACTACCATGATAGTACCTAACCGATTCTTTTGCAATTAGCAACCCGTTTCTAAATAATTCTATCTGCCTATTTCCTAATGCCCTAATAAAGTACAATTGCATCTGATGTAATTTTCATTGCTGCTATGCAGCCAAATCGGGTGGCGACAACCTCGTTGCTACATCTCGGTAATGAAATAGCGGCGTAAAGCTGTACCGTCGCATTTCCAGCGGTCATTTTGACCTTTTCTGTTCCCTTGATCGTCGTATTTTAATTGACAGTTAGCATCCGCCAGTTTTCTGTATATTTTTACGCACAAATAAAAACAAACGCAAAATCCATTAAATCACAAGGGCAAAATAACGATTAAAACGCCCAGGACAGCCGTTTTTCGTTTAAAGGCAATGACGGCTACCCGTCACTCCCACAAATCTTGAATTTATTATGAATGAAAACAACTTTTTTGCTTTCTCAACTTGACAAAATGTAAACTAATGATCTTAATTGGATATGACAAAGTGATCTATTTGGTCAAATGACGATTTTCACATTTAAGTCCTTTCTCGTTTCTTCACGTTATATAACAGTTATTCCGGTTTATGACCAACATGAGAGTGACAATGCGATTAAAATTAAATAGGATCGAGCTGGCTGTTGTGACGTCATAGAGACCAAACTCCGTGCACATAGTTACTATACTGATATCAATATAAGTTTCCGGCTTTGGTCAGGGAGGGAAATTGGAATTACCTATTACTCCGAATTTCTTCTGATTAAATTCGTTTTGGGTCCAAAACAGAATTAGTTTTCCCTACGGGCTCCCTGTGATCATATCAAAAGATCAAGTGTGGTTACCGCTGTTCATCCTGACGATACAAGACAAGCGGCGGTGGGAACGAGTGGTGGGCCAAAGTCCGCTTAAAAAAAGACAATACAAAAAATAAATAGTTCCATTATGATATATATTGTGTTAAATAAATAGAAATCTATAGTACATATATATAAACATCAATTGCTGTTCGTTAGACTCGCTAAAATTCGAGAACGGCTGAACCAATTTAGATAGTTTTGGTTTTGAACGAATTGTGGAATTTCAGGGAAGGTTTAAAAGGTTCGTATTTACGAAAAAATGCTAGAAATATAATATAGTATATACAACAAATTATATAATAAACAATATAATATACAATCCTACTAATATTATAAAGGCGAAAGTTTGTGAGTCTGTTTGTTACACTTTCACACAAAAACTACTGTACGGATTGTCATGAAACTTTACAGTAATATAGCTTTCATATCATAATAACATAATAAGTTAAAATTTAAAGGGATTTTTTATAATTTGGTTATAATATAACGATAACTGTCAAGTAAGTCGGAAAAAATCAGCCACCTGGGAGCAATATTGGCGTGCGCTGCCCTAATCTTTGGAGTCACACAAAGATAATTACTGTAGGATTATTTATCTTAAATAGTTCTAAATAAAAGTCCGCGACAGCATATATCTATCTTTTATGTGTAAGTCACTATGACCAAAATAGTGAACCAAACACTCAATTAAATTGGATTTTTTTTAACGATGCACATTTTAGCATATTTATCGAACTCTTATGAAAATTGATACATCTGTCACTTTACGTATTGAATGTAGATAAACTTTGTCTTTTACACGAAGTAATTTGGACGAATAGATTAAAAGTTATTATCACGATAAGATTGACTTAAACGGAATATCTAAAGCGCCTAAAATACGCGGCGACAAATTGGATTCTCAAAGCGATTTATTGTTTCATACGTATATTTCAGTATAATATTAGATTATGTATAATAATAACAACACCATTTTTGAAGTCCGAAATACACGCGGGCGAAGCCGCGGGCGGAAGCTAGTACAATATAATATAGTAAACATTACAAAGTTTAATGGAAATGGAAAAATTACAATAAGCCATGCATTTTAGAAACATTTTAAATGAAGAATTATATTTATTTGTATTTGTATAATTTCTACCATGTTGAAATTATCTTACTGGTCTTCTACATATGTCTTCATCATTGAATAAATAAAAGTCTTGTAGGAGTCATACTATATATATATATTTATTCTTCAACCATTGTACATTATCAATTTCCTTTAAATATTCCCCATTACATGATTTATATATATAAGTATATCAAAATCCCATCTTCTAAAATTCAACTCTCTAATATAACATTTTAAATCTTTCCATTACCAAGTCTAACATATAACTGCTTTTTTTATTGCGTATTTTATTTTTATAAAAAAAAATATCTTCCTGAGATTCGTATCGCAATATGTAGTTCGTGTAATCAAGTAACTTGAACTACTTGAACTAAATAGTTACAGCGGAACGGTCCTAGAGAACACAATATGACGTGTGCATAATATATTATATTTAATTAGAATTTTTTTTATCCAAATAAAAATATTAAATATAGCCGTATTTCGATGGGAGAGGATGAGCGAAACCTGATTAATAAAATAAAACACTGTAGGTATGTGGTATTCCCGAATACATTTAATTCTAACTTTTAAATTAACTAGCAAATATACCTACTCGTGTATGCTATAATACTGATGACACTAAAGCGAAAAATCTTATCAACGTAAAAAATATTCCGATGTATCAAACGTGAAGTATCCTCAAAATCTATAAAATCCAATATTTGTTCGACAAGAAACCGAGCTACAACACGTTGACTTCAATATTGGCAGGCTTAAAAAGTCACAGAAAATATTTCAAAAGTTTTCGTGTTATGGTCAGTAGTTCAGCTCATATTCGCGCCGTATTAATTGATTGTATTCGATAAAAATAACTTACGTGAACTTAACCTCGAAAATGTGTAGACCAGGGGTTGCTGGGTCATGGATATGTATTATATTTATTTATATATCGGCGCGAAGACAATGGGACAATAGATTGTCAAATTGTAAATTCTTGAATGTTCTTATCGCAATCATTAGCTTAATTAGTTGAACACGTGTTACTTGCAATATAAATTCTCCGCAATTTACGACGAGGCAATCATTCTAATCGCTTTTCATAGATTTATAAAACATATTAAACATACATCCGTTGTCTAGTATCTATTCGTAACACAAGTTCTTTTCTTACAGTACTCAGCACGGGGCTAGGCTAACGTAGAGTAATCAGTCCACAAATATTATTGTTATATTATTAACACATTACGTAAGAAAAACAAACAAGATGACTTATAGAATATTTAAATTTTATATGTGTATAATGGAAAGCCGATTTTTGTCACGGTAATTCTTGGCCGAAGAGTTAGATTTTTTTTAATTTTGAAGAGACGTAGATCTGCAGAATAGTAAAGGGTAAATAGAAAAATAAAGTAAATTGGTATTGACGAATAACTTTCTCCTAAAGTAATGAACATTTGAGATTAAAAACTATATATGAAAGATTTTATAGATTTCAAAATTACATACTAAAAAACTGTTGAATAAACGCGAAAGTAAGTCGATCGACTAGTAACTTATTATCGAATGTTTTCTTAGCGATATAAATTAGTCAAACTAAATTTAAATAAGCAGATATTTAAACCAAACCTTAGAAAACTAAATTTGTATATCTTATAAATTTGAGTTTAGTAGTAGACACTAAGTTTCGAATGTTCCAAGAGTTAGTCAGTTAGACTGTTAGATGAAATATCACTATTATGACGATATCTCTGAAGAACTTAAGAATAATAATCTTTCTAAGTAACTTGAAAATTGAAATTCAGCTGTTCAATTCAAGTTGATGCTCTCTAAGATCTGATTTTATAAAATTAATACAGAAACTGAAATTCAATATTATTATTTTTAACATTGAAGTAGTAATAAAATGGAAATATAAGGAGGAATAATATAACCAAATACTAAATCTTTAGTGTAAAAAAATAATAAAGAGAACGTCTGAAAACGGAGGAGAGACTGCCAACAACTTCAAAGCGAACACCAAACTCTTCTGGAGGGAGGTGAAAAAGACTAAGAGTTCGGCTATCTTCATATACACATTGTTACAAGCACCGAAGGTCCGGGATATCGCGCGGTCTCTGTCCCAGTAAGTAGATAATAGTGGCCGAAGTAGCCAGGATATTACTTTTCAAGAGGTCGTGTGGGCGGGCAAGAAGCATAAAAATGGTAAAGCTGCGGATTGCAGATTATCGAAGAAATCACACGAATACGTGTCGGATTCTCCTCCCATCTGCATAAGAGGATAAAGGATGCTTCTTTTGTGCAATTTATTCTATTCCAAATGATTGCTTAACCTGCGTGGTTGCTTTGTATTTGTAGGTTATTTATAGATATACATAGGTCCTTTAAAGATATCAAAATTCAACTAGATATAAGAAGAAATCTAGACTATTTATCTCTAAGTTTTTATTTAGTCCTGATTTAGTCCGTATATTTAGTCCAGAATTCAATATACCTTTGCTATAAACATGAATAGACGTCGAGCTACTTCGACGCTCGATAATAATTAGACTACAGTGGTTCGTGCGCCACAGTTCGAGCTGCGAATTTAACAGCACATTTAAGATGTACAGCAACCCAATCAGGCACGTAGTTGCGAAACTTTCTTGATGTATTATGGGAGGTGAGTTGCGGCGCAATCAACGCATATCACTAAGCAAATATTAAATAAATAATAAATATCTGTGGACTTTTACATACCTTCTAAGTTAGCCCAGCCCCTTGCCAACTACCGTAACTAGACCGGACTTGTGATATGGGCACTAGACCACGAAAATAAATTTAATATGTTTTTTATATATAAATACATATAATAAATAGATAAACCTCTAAGACCAAGACGGGATTCGAACCTGCGACCATGCTCGGCTTATCCCCAGCCCTGTACCACTGCGCCAGCCTGATCGTCAAATATAATATACTACAAAACAGTGTATAGAATGCTAGTTAATATCACTTGATTTATTTTTATAACTTTTCTAAATCGATACTTTAAAAAATCTCATAAATTTTATTAACCCCTAATAATCTACGTAAATTACAATAAATTTACCAACCAAAAGTACCTCCTTGGATTATCCACGATATAATTTGACTTATATTTACTCTTACTCAAGTAACTAAATTAATAATATTAATAACAGTGGTCACAGACACCACGCGAGCTTCCTCCATGGCAACCCTCAGCAACAGCACCTGTAACTACAGGGCTGATTTAGCAGATTTATACTGGAGTAATATTTCGAACTCTTGTATCACATTGGGATGCTTAATAATAATTAATAGTCATCAGTTAATATCTATGCACGTTATATAACATTGAAACATAAATAAGTAACATGTAAAACTTGTAGCTTTTTTATCCTTTGCTTTCATAAGTCGCATAATATACATACGTACACACATGTCACAATGTGTTGTATTGTCTACATTGATAATAATACAAATTTAGCTATTGCTTACGCTGATTTTGGTCTATTATTAAGTTTGTAGATGTGTAAAAAATAAAGAGGATTCTTAGTCATTGTTTCAAAATAAACGAAATTTTAATACAACAAAAAGTTGCACCGGCTATTTTTTAAATAAATGGAATTGCAAAAAAATTGACAAGCACTTGTCGCTGACATATAACATGTTCAAACGCTGTCTAAAAACTAATTCGATTGCATATTGAAAAAGTTTTCAAATTTATTTTGACTAACGACTTTGTCAATCAGAGAGCTTATACTCGTAAATGAGATGAAAACCGTAGCTTGGATATTTAATTTTAACGTTATTTAAATAAGTGTTACTTAATTTAAATAATGGGTAGTAATTAAACGAGTGACTGTAAATTAAAATTTGAGGTATCAGAAATAATTAATTTAGCGTACAGAATTACTAAGTGAGCGACTGACTGCGAGCGACGAGAAATCAATAAAACAGCGACTTACAAACATCAATTTGAGCTGCTTAAAATACAAAATGAGAAACTTCATAATATTTGAGCGACCTAATAATTGTTTGAGTGACAACATTACGTTCTGCATTTTTTTCAAAATTTGGTAAACTATTTAAATATACTGAGCTGCATTTTATCTTAAATGAAGTGTTTTGAATATTAAAACGTATTTTAAAAAAACTTAAATGAGCTGTGTACTGTGAGCACATATTTTTTTTTTAAATTTGCATATCGCTACCTTTGGGTAGAAAGGTCGTATAAACCATTTTAACCAAATTGAGTTAAATATACCATTTTTCTCAGTTTTTTTTTCTCTATCGATCAGTATATACGAAATGCAGAAATTCGCACAAAAATGATTAATACGACCAAGAAATTTTTGATCTTAGCCTCTCAAATAAGGTAAACTTTCAATGTAAAAGCCGAATGTTTTTTTTTGTAGTTTTGTTATAATGTTATGACCATAATTTATATTAACTCAGGGCGTAAAAATAGTCGGTAATTGTAAATGGTTTATACGTCCTAACGTGTTAAATGTATTACCTAAACATAGTTGAAATTCGACGTCGTAAATCCAGAGGCAGGTCGCGATGTTGGTGTATAAACCATGTTCTCATGGCTGCGTATAAAAGATTTGAGTTGTCTTCATTAAAAAGTGACACTATAGTATGCACTTTTGATTTACAAAAAGTCTTTAAATACTCCTTATGGTGATAGTGTAGTATTGTATTACTCTAGAAAGTATGCACTATTTAATTTTACTTTATACGAAAGTATCACACAAGAAGTATTTTGCTATTTGTGGGGGGAGTGCGATGCAAAACGTGGGGCTAATGAAATCGCTACATGCATTATATTCTTATTTAAAGTCTGTAGACGAAAGAGGCATTAAAAATATTTTATTTTATTGTGACTCTTGTCCGGGTCAGAATAAAAATAAGACTATCATATCTGTTCTGAACTACTTCTTATTGAAATCAACGCATTTAGAAGTGATTCAGATAAATTATCTTTTACCGGGGCACACTTATATGCCTGTAAACTCTGTTCATGCAACTATCGAACGTGAAATTAAAAAAATTACTGTCTGGAGTCCAACACAATGGCCATCATTCATTGAGGCTGCGAGAAAAAAATCTTAGGCCTTATAATGTTCATGTAATGGATAATATTCTGATAAAGGTAAAGGTAGAGGCAAAGGAAGATTGAAAAGCCGTGCAATATTACCCGAAAAAAGTGTAAGCACATGAAAAGGTGATGACTATGTCCCCAACTGCACTTTATAAAAACAAATAGCAAATATCGGCCTTAAAATATAAAGATTTAAAACGTCTATGTGATAATGGAATCATACCAAAAAGGTACCACCATGATTATCTTACCTTACCCCATGGAAATGTGGCTGACTCTCTTACGCTAGCCGACGAAGAAGACGAGGAAGAAGGAGGAATTGAATAATACTAATTATTATGATTTTTTTATGCTATATATTATATAAACGAGCAGTCGGAGCCATTTCCATGACAACCGACGCCCACAGACATCCGCATAAAGGCTATGCAGATGCGCTGCCCTCCTTTCTACATGGACCATTCTACATGGGATTATTAGGCTTATGATAATTAAAATTGAAGAATGATAATATTATTATAATAAAAAAATATTGATTTCGTATTTCAGGTGTTTTATTTAATTTGGTACGACCATTATTGGGTATTAGAATAATAAAAATTGAGTTATTATTATTATTACCTTATAATATTATTATTACCTATTAATTTTGAGAGTAACAGGATTGCTTATAAGTCAGAATTTAATTGACATTTGATTATAAATGGTTTTTAATACAAAAACAAACTACGTTATGAGTTTTTACGAAAGTAAATGTGATCATAAGCTTATCAAAAATGGATATACGTCCTATACAGCTTTTTTAAGTACATTTTCATGGGGCGTATTAACCAAGATTTTATTTTTTCTTAGATGTGAATCCTAGCTAACTTTAAAACTAAAGAAGATAGATAAGTTTTGATGTTTTAACCTTTTTCATTCGCAAATTGTAAGAACCTTTCCTGTAGATAATTTTTTTATTACTTAAAAAATAAAAAGTTATGAATTTTTTTGTAAAAAAAAATCGTTTTTCTGCTCTCCTGAAAAGTCGGGTTTTGGTTTATACGACCTTTCTACCCAAAGGTAGCGATATGAAAAAATTATTTGAGCAGTGTTTTGTGTGCAAACATTTTTTTTTTTAATTTGATTATGAAAAAACTATTTGAATAATAATAATAATAATAATAATAATAAATGATGCTGGACCGGTTCAGTCGAGGGTGTTCTTGGTGGTACCGTTCCATACGATGAAAATTTCTTCTCCTTCCTCCATGGGCCACCGGCTACTTACACACTGCACGAAACGCGCCAACACAGCTGTCACTTCACGCCGGTCTCGTGTACGCGAGAGGTACTTCCTCGGTCGTGCCGGACAATTCGGCTATTGTAAGGCACTACCTTGGGAAAATGTTTTATTCCCATGGGAAAACGGGTAAACTTCTAAACAGCTTGACCGATTGGGTTGAAATTTTATATGGGTATTTCGATGGTTACCTGGACGGTATAAAAATACAATTGGATCCGGTAGGTGGCGCTGCTGTCGGAAGGTGAACTTCTAAACGGCTTGACCGATTGGGTTGAAATTTTATATGGGTATTTCGGTGGTTACCTAGATGGTAAAAAAATACAATTGGATCCCCTTGACCCCCCAGGGGTCAAAATATAAAAATGTCTAAAAAGTTTTTTGGACGTTTTATGACTTGCAGATCATTTTTAAGGTTAGTCATGAGGTCAACTCGGGGTCAAATGGGGGTCGACCCCAAAAATAACCCCAGTTCATGTCCGGCAAAAATAAGGGGTTTTTGGAAGTGACCCCCAGTTGACCCCTTGGGGGTCAGGGGGGTCCAGTGAGGGTCGACCCCAAAAATGATCCCCAGTTCATTTCCGGCAAAAATAAGGGGTTTTTGGAAGTGACCCCCAGTTGACCCCTTGGGGGTCAGGGGCCCTTTAAATTGCCCTATAAATTTAATGGGGGTACATATAAATTTGACACTCATATTACCATTAGTTCGTACTAACAGTATGTCACCTGTATATGCCATACCGAGAGCTACCTCATTTATCTTATCCCCCAATAGGCTGCCTGCGACTTACAAACCGCACGAAACACGAGACATAGTTAAGAGAGATAACTTGATACCGCCTCAAAAGTGATAACTTATCACTTTTGAGGCGGTATCAAGTCGATGAAATGATTCGTATTAAACTTTTTGTGGTTTATAGATACTAAGCCTGGTCAACATAAAGAACATTTTTTCGCAGGCACACGATAGTTTTAAATAAAAATCCCATATCAGGTTATAAGTTTAGGAACGATTTATCGAAGAATTTTCAATAGTACCTACCTAAATTGAAACGATAGTTATTCTTCCGGATGATGCTGGTATTGGTTGCGTTTATACATTTTTTTCATTAAAAGTAAAAGTTCCAAAGAACTTATTGCAAACTGTTAATAGTACAATTTAACGACGTTTCGTGCCGCGTGTCAAAAACTCAATTTAATAGAAATTATTACCCACTGGGGCGCCACAATATTTGAAATAATCTTTGCTTCTCCGAGTCAGATAGGCACATTATTTGCTTTTTATGAGCCAATTTAACCTGTATACAAATACAAGAACAATCAGATGACATTTTACATCAATTGGGATCATGAGAGGAATGAGATATACGTAATGAGTAAAATAAGTTATTTTAGGTCATAACGATTTTTGAACTCGGCTATATAAAGATTACCATCCATAACACTTTATATTATTACATTCAGGGTAATAGCCTATGGAGAGATTCAGTAGCCGACTTAAAGTGCTGATGACGGTGCCACAAAAGTCGCTATGCGAGTTATTTTAATAACTGCAATTACAATGGAACCGGCAAGCGTTTCTGGCTGCTAAATAAAATGTTCCAACGTTGACTAAAAACTAATTCAATTGCATATTGAAAAAGTTTTTTAACATTCATTTTAACTATCGTTCAAATATGTGTCTTGTGGAGATCTAGGACTGTAAGTCCTCCATGTCACTTCGTGTACCATAAAGTGAGGTGTGTGAAACTTTAATAAACAGGTACCTACATCATAACATTCGTGGTTGTCCTTATATCTACCTAATATCAAGTATGGCAGTCGTTTGAGCTCGTAGAAAAATTATGTAAAATATTGAGATATATATTCTCTATATCGAAGCTAGCAGTGTCATTTGGGCTATTCGGAGTGGAACATTGTTCATCACGCGGTAAGTGGATGGATCGATGATCCACACTTGCCCTTTAACGTGGAAGCGGTTTAGCGGTGTGGTGTGAATTCGTACGCGTTAACTTTTAACAGTTATCAGTATTTTGAAATATATTTACTTCATATGTGCATCAAAAGGTGGTAAAAGACTATGTGGGAGAAAATTAGGAGAAAAATTACATTAAAGTAGCCTATCTCTGTGATTGTTTTTCTTTCCCCCAAAGGAATGAGTGAATATTGTCTCTCGTCTTCTCACCCTTTCTCATCTTACTTGCCTATCTTACTGCGCTCATGGCACCTCTCACATCTCTCTTTAATAAGAAGTACTCATATTTCTCACTCCTTATTAATAATCAGATAAATAAATTCCACTTGTACAAGATAGGAGATGTGAGAAAAACTTGTCCAATACTTACTACCTACAAGTTTTAGATCCTATGTAACTCTAAAGGAGGCTCCATTAATATTTAATCCAAAATAGGAAATATGTTATTGATTTACGTATGTCCTCAGTTGACATTAGCATAGAAATAGAAATAGAAATAATTTTATTCAATGCTCCATTAAATAAATACATTAAATAACAACATGAAACATAAAATAAAAGAAAAAAAAATTAAACTAAAACAGAGAAGAATGTTGCATGTTCATGCACAGTGATACAATGTGAGGAGCACTGAAATAGGATGTCACTCGGCATTCGTCAGAGAACATAAGTTCCCGACACCGATTTTCAGTGACATCCTGCGATCCTGTGGGTAAGACGGAAGACAATAACAATTAACGGATTCCGTTGCTACTTAGTTACATTATAAATAATAAGAAAAAATAAATATAGTGTGCGTTGTGTACTTATATATAAATATAAAATAAATTAAGAGATAATAGATGATCAAATATGAATAATAAATATAACCAATGACTTAGTGATCGATGTTGTCCCAAGAGTATCATTCATTTTTTCATTCATCACTACAGGTTAGGTATATCTTTAACGAGCCATTGCACAGCAAACGTTCTCATTCCAGTTGGCGTTCTCAGCGCTTACCACACGGTTGGGTTACGCGTAAATTTTATTATATTATGTTAACATATTTCGTTTAAATGATAAAAACAGCCTAGAGGGTGAAGAAATAAATTAACACTTAAGGCATATGTGGATCATTCATCACTGACTACAGACTGAAAGAGGTATTTACACCTTACATGAGCAATTCACAAGACTATCGGCCAGGTTGTACGGATTGTAGTGTGGTATGCCGAATTTAAAATAAAAAGGTACTGTAATTGTCTATAACAACGCACAACAAATGTTTGTGTAGTACTTAATGCGCTGTGTATTTGGCATCGCTGCCCCTTACTACTGCCAGCTAAAAACCGCTGCTTGGTTATTAACATGTCAGGTCTAACTGAAGTCTGTAAACCAAGTGTCCTCACACGTATGTATACGTATCAAACACTCAAACGAACGATTTTTATATATTTTACCAAGCTTTAGACTATTATTTTACAAAATTCGCATATCAATTATGGTTTCGAATACGAAAAAACCAATAACTTTTTGATGTCTAAATGTTGTAAAATTTAGGATAGGTAAGTCTTAATTGGTCGCCTATTATTCAAGAGGGTACCACCCTGCTGATCTGTTTAACAAGCAAGAACCTTTTTTATAGTAATAGGGGAACGAGCAGTCGGAGAATTTGGATGACTACCGTCGCCCACCTGTCCCTACTTGCAGCGAGTCGTTGTAACAAAAGACAGCAAACATCAGGATTGAAAGTTTTTATTTCTAACATTTTTGATAATTATTAATTTTTTAAATTTGGCTACAATGCTAGTGCACCACTAACGTTCCAGCCGAATTGGGTACCTCTTACTCACTCGATACCGCAGCTGCATAACGTGACTAAGCTGTCGAGCTTCGTGCGGTGTGCGAGGTTCCGGTGGTCCGTTGTGGGATAAGGAAAACGGAGAGCAGCACGATGAACCTTTGTGTGGATGTTTATGGGGGCCGGTAATCCCCAAAAGGCGCTGACTGTTCGTTTACTTCTTATACTATTAATAAATTGTCAACTATCTATTCGATACTTAACTCTTCTCTCACAAATACTTCATAATGATTACATTGCCACAACATTTTTGTTGTCGTAGGGTAAAGCCTTTACGCACGCTACCCAGGAGTCCGGGTGGCTCAACCGGGTACAGTGTCGGGCGCGACCTTTGAGTGCCCCTACCGACTAAGCCCCCTGCGGGGATCTTGAACCGCTTTGAGTGGAGGGTCCCCGATCTGCAAACTACAGGATCCCTCCAGCGATAGTCTGGCCTCGGTGAACAGGCCAGACTCTTCCTCCAAAGGGGATTGCTCGGCCTCCTCCTGTATGGTTGCTACTAAATTGAACGAGTGAATCATTTCATTTTCAATCCTTTTCTAAATATACTTATAATATTTTTTTCTAATAGGCATAGTTTTGAACCTACTTTTAAAACTAATATAATTAGAAAAACCAACAAACGTTCATTCTTAGTTTTGGTACCTACTTATAAACATTATTAACTTAAAAGCTGCCTTCAAATATGACTTAACTACTATGATACAGAGAAATTATTAGGAGTTCTACAATAGAATTAAATATTTTATATTATATTTACTAACAACTTGTTACTCACTAAATAGTTTAAAGAATTTCCATATCTTTCTTTGTCATTTCTTCTGAAATGATCCATTTTGTATAAAGTTTTAAGCGCTAGTTTCTGTTTGCCTGAAACACAGAATACTCTAGTTCAGACACTACCATAGATTATATAGAATTAGTATAAATTGTATGTAATGCATAAAAGTTTACCATGTATGTAAATATTATTGACTAACTTGGTGCGCTCCGCAGCTTTTTCAGACTAGCCAAAGAAGTAGGAAAAATATGGTAAAAAAGTATGAGCAAACATTTTCTCAGCCATTTACACTGTTGAGAAAGGGGCAGCAAAAGCAAAAAATAGGTATGTAAGTTATATTTAGCTCACACTGCCTGACTTCGAAACTCCAGTCTGTTCTTAAGAGTGTTTATTAACTGAAATTTATGTATTATTTTTATTTTTATATATTAACCACCTTATGAAATCGAGTCTATCTTAACAAGACCAGTCAGTTAGGTATGCGTATTAACTGAAAAATATGTTATTCTCATAATATATTTTTTTTTTCGATATTTCGAATTTTTTTGACGGTTCGGACCAAAACGAGAATATTATAACGTGGCTTGTACTTATTTGACTTCTTATTAATTCACTTTGACTTTTGTCGGTTGAATGAAAATAGCCTTATTCATGAAGAAAATTAATGAATTTAGATGTGTATATCACAGGATTTCATGTGATCTCAGCGAGTAAATCTCCACTAATGATCAATTAGCGCGGTTGATCCTCGCTTCCACTCGCTTCATTCAGTACAGACCTAAACATTCGCTGGTTCCGGCTTTGATTTTGTTACAGATACTTAATACGAATTCATGTAATTCGTATTCTCCTCTATCCATAATACATTTCACTTAAATGTTCACCTCACTACACGTTTTAAGCCACTTAATAATAATAACTTACTTATTTTCGATTCCGTCTATAAACATCCGTAGCTGAACGATTACTGGCTCCCAAACTCCAGTTTTATTTTTATGTTTTTCATGTTTGTGGTTAGGATAGTATAGTATTTATTTATTATCGTACTGGCGCTATCTGGACTTTGAAAGGTTGACATTTGCCGAGAAAGTGCAACGCAATTCACTGGTTACGCCTTCTTCCGTGTCTTCGTCGTGATAAACATCTTCGCTTGTAGCGTAGGTTCTCTGATTGCTAATAACCTACGATGAGGATTTCTTTTAAAAGAAACAAATGATACCACGGTTTAGATAATATGTAGGGAGGACTGCGGGAATATCATTTTGGTATAATATGATAAATTTACGATAGTAGGGACGCCTTAGGACTATATACGTAAATATACGTAACGTCTAATGGTGCTTACATAAAGAATTACGTTACCGGTACCGACAAATCCTGCACGGGTCGGTACCGATAATATTGCAATGTTATCTTTTGCCAGTACCGACTTGTATAGGTTTTGTCGGACAAGCAATCTGTTTCTCTAGGTAAGCACCCTAATGAATATTATTTTGTTTAAGTGAGCGCAAAAAGTGATTTTCGTTCTCTGACGTACAGTTATTTCTATACCGGCTTTGACTGTCGTTCTGATGAGCGTTCTGTCACAATTTGAAAGCGGTGAAATACAATACCAATATTATTTTGGTATTAAGTAAAAACTTACATAATTATACACTACATACTTTCAATAATAAAACCAGACCAATAATAGAACCAAAGGAGCACGCCACGCAACAACAATTTTGGTCATCATTATTTAAGGAAGCTCACTGTCTAGAGAGTTAGAAGACTACTTGGGTTGTCGGCTTGGATGTATATAGGGTTGATATGGCCGGAGAAGTAATTCTATTAAAAATAACTGGAGGAGCATTACTATATACTTATAGGAGGAATTCGTATCAATGATTTTTATTTCCATCACCACTAGTTAAGCGCACTGTTTGTATACAATTAAGCCACTTAAAAAAGTTAGTACTTACATTAATTCCACTCCAATATAGAAATTAAAAGAAACGAAGAAATATAAGAAACCTAATTACATACGATAGGTGTCTCTAGGCTTCAGAGATATCATGACGTATTCATCGTTAGTTTCATGTTTTAGTTTGTCGAGTTGACCTTTCGGTTTATTACTGGTGATATTTGACTTCCTACGTGTGTGCGGTAAGTTATCAAATGGCTCTGTGACTTCGTCTACAGTTTGACCACACTAATAATGTTAATGAGAAAGTTTTTAGGATGCTTTTTTCTATGTAAAAATATATTTTTATTAACCTTACCAACACATATCCTTTTCTATTTCCTTTTTTATTTCTACTAAGATATTCTTCTAGGCTATTTTTTAGCGATTGCCAGTTACGTAGAACGTGATTTATTTTGTAATTTGTCTTTAATTTTTTGTTGACATACGTGCAACTAGTGATATGTGTGTGTCCTAATATATCAATAGTAAAACGTTCACAGTCCTATGAGCCCACTGTGGGCTCACGTCATGTGCATGGCTCATAGTCCGTGAGCCCACATTGGCCTCACATCTATTGCGTAACTTGTTCTGCATTTATTTTCGCTGACGTACGAGTTAGGCTGTTATAGTTTTACGACTTGTGACCAAGACGAGTGAAAACCATCAAAGTAATAGGTACACAATTTTCTAAAGAGAAATCTATAATAGGTGGACTGAGAGAGATTATTTATTGAGATTTTTATTAATGGAAGTAACGTATCAAATAATTGACTTGGGAAGTTACAAAATACGAATGACAATATCCTTTCTTACCCTGTTTACATTGCTGATGGACTCTGGTGGCTATTTTAGCAGCTACCTTGGAGGATTTATCTTCTAATTGCGAAATAACACTTTCTTCATCACTTTCCAGAATTCGTCGTATTTCTTCCTGGAATAATTCTAAACGCTCCTTGACACAACCTAGTAGAAACAGTAACTCTACCATCTCCTTTAAGACCCTCCACAGATAAGTCGAATCGACGCAGTCGAAAGCTTTGCTGTAATCGACAAAGCACATTACTAACGGAATGTCGACCTCGTAAGCCTTCTCCACTAGTTGTCGAACATTGAGGATTTGTTCCCACGTGCCCCAGCCTCGCACAAAACCCCCTTGCTCTTGCGGAATCTGCCAATCAAGGTAACGTCTGGTTCGGTTATTTAACACGGGGAGTGTTATTTTACTTGCTTGTAATATTAATGATTACTTGTGGTAGTTGTTGCAATTCCTAGTATATCCTTTCTTGTGTAATGGGAGTGCAGTACTTCAATCCCGGTTTCACAGCTCTATGTCATTTATTACTATAATTTTACAATGTGTCCCACCGAAAAGTGACCGCCCGAAAAAATATGAAAATATACGTCAAATCATTGAGATTGTCCATCGTCATTTCGCTGAAAATGGCCTAGTGGCAGTCAGTCTTTACCTGCTAAAAGGGTCACTATTGTTTATGGAAGTTTTAATTATCGAAAAAAATGGCACTTTTGCTAGCCCATTATCATTTAAACCGTTAGAGATACGTAAACATAATGTGTGTCGATTATTTAAGAAATTTCTTGTAAAATAATAAAATAATGTAAAAAAACCTAAGTTTTTAAGTGGTTGGGTTTTTTTACAGTTATGGCGTGTAAAATAAAAAAATGGAGCTTTTTTTATGCCAAAATTCTGGGTTGTTCTTACTTTATTTTGGTCATTGGATGCCAGTTTGTACTAAATTGCTTTTGTTATGTTAGTAAAAGTATGTAGCTGTTAAATAAAACCAAAATCGACAAGATCTATCGATGGATGTTGCAGATATCGTCGAAATAAAACAGAACGGAAAATTTTATGTTAATAAAAAGTAAAATTCGATAAAAAAAGTATACAACTTAGACCCCCTCTTTTATGGTTTTTTCTCGATGATTTGACGTATATTTTCATATTTTTTCGGGCGGTCACTTTTCGGGACACATTGTATATAATATATATAAATAAAGTCATAAATAGCTTAAATTAGAATCTAAGATTATATTATAAGATATATTACATTAATACTACAATTTAGCCAAGGGACAGACTACAATAGTACTCAGGAGGATGAAGATATGTGTTATAAAATTAATCTTACAACAAAACGCAAAATTTAACACCAGCACAGACAGTCTCGTGAAAGTAATAGTATTTTTATATTAAAAAAAACTAAGTTGTTTATATTGTAACTATATTGTTTACAGTCTGACTCTCTTCAGCAAGACGACTGAATAAAGATATGAGAATGAGACCAATAAATCAAACTGATTATCTTTTCAATAGCGTTTTTTCTAGATGATTGTGTTGTTGTATGATGCCATTTATCTTGTGCGGATCGCTGCGTTGTAATAAAATGACGGTGAATGGTTTCCAGAGAAATCAATATTTAGTGAGCAGGATTGAAGTTACAAATGTAACTAATGTTTAACACGTTATTAGAATATTCAACGACGAAATACCATTGAGGAATTGAGTCAGAAATCAGGTTGGTTGGTTGGTTTTACTAATGATGATGAGGCAAATATAAAGTAGATGCTAGTGATGCATTTCTTGAGTTCCAGGTTAAGTGGATAACCACGATCCCAAATTGGAAAACGCAACAGCATACCTTAAAATCACGTCAGAATTATGTCTCCACCTCAAATCGGCTGCAACATAATAAAAAATAAAATCATAAACCTGATAAAGCTATATATTCTGCAATATTAATGGTTTACTCCATTAATACTGCTGAGAAATGTGCTTAGAATCTTGACTGAATTTCAATTGAACCAAATCCACGTAAATAGCAGCAACTTAAAACAAAAGACTAGCAATAGTGCACCTTTTGAATTGTATTGCTATGAGGATAAATGTACAAATCGAAATAAAAGAATATGACATTCATATTTTATGGAAGTAGGATTTTATAGTAAAAATAAATAAAACTCAGATTCTTCTAACAATAGAAGAGCCACTCCTTGCGTCGAATTTCGAAACTCTACGGATTTTAAATTGAAAATACGCTTTATAACACCAGAAGATGTAATAAGCCTTATCAACATTGGCCCATTCAGGATTCCTACAAACAGGAGAGAACGAGCTTGTTTAGCCGTCGCGCTGTTGTTATGTAAGGATTGGTACTTCCCGGGTCATCTCAAGGAACAAGCAACTAATCTGTATAACAATTATGCTGGTATCGCAGACTCAAGGCAGTGTAAAAAAATGTTACTTCTGAACTTAGTGAAGAAACAGTCTTCATCTGCTATATGATCAGCAATGATAAATTATATTATTCCTTGTAACTTTAGATAAACATAATCTTATCTTGTCATGTAAAAATATTAAACTACGTTTCTGAGTTTTAAGTAAATATGAAATACAGGATACCGTTTTATCCTTAAACATTATTTCAATTATGAAATACTGCAATGAGTCAATTATATTTCACCTTTACACCAAGATTTATAAATATTCAAGACTCAGGGTATTCCAAACTGCTCACACACTTTAATAAGATCTTCAAATATAGTTTGACTGCTTCCTGTCGCGGCAGCGCGACGGTTACATCGGATATAGTTGTTATAACTCATCTTAGCTTAAGTTAACAGATATTGCAAACGGAGTTTCTAAACTAGGTAACTAACCTAGACATGGCGTATCCATCAAGCGGGGAAAACTTTTTTAATAGTGTAAGGGGGTAAACAATTAATCGGCCTTTGATGACTATAAACCCCATGGACATTGGACATCCGCATCATTGTTTCGCAGATGCGTTCTTCCCTCCTTCCCTCCTCCCTTAAAGCAGGCCACCGAATACTCACAAATTCCACGAAACGTGACAGCATATCTGTCACTTCACATCGGGTGTCATGTGACCGAGAGACATCTCTTAGATAGGGCTTATCCATTATCACTGCAAATGCGTACTCACTGAAACATCATCCCTTGGTTATGGTCTGAAAAGATGATTTTTACAAAACAACTTATTATAAATTATAAAGCCTAAAAAAGCGACAAAGAGAAATATTTCATTAATAATAAGGCTAAACTATGAATAAATTTTAAGAAAATTATATTTTTAATAAACTTTGAAAAAGAAATAATAAACTTTTAGATTTACATAGATGCAAAACATAGAGAATGTCTTATAAACCTAACATCTATCGATATTATGGGCAAATAGCAAAGGACTAGGATCAATATGTAGTAACCTGATCTAACAGAAACGAAAAACAACAGAAAACAACGGAAACAAGCGAATTGCAATGCAAACTCCATGGCGTTTCACCATAAATAAATGTTTCATTTCACTTTCAATATTTTACTATAAATTAATTGAATAAATAATCGCAATTACAATTTAATGGATAATTCATTAAATTAAAAAACAATTAAAATGCTTCATTTAGGAAAAAGGCGGTGATAAATTATTTTTGTGTAGTATCAAAGAACACAGTTATTACAAAATTTATTCCATTCATTTTATTTTTATTTAGACAAATTACTATAGGTATATTATTATAATAATTTAGACAAAGGTCTAAACTAAACAAAACTAAAAAAAGGAATAAAAACAAAGTAACTTAAATTTCGCAATGCTCTTTTGTTTTGCTGACAAGTTTTTCGCTCTTAAACGGCGTTGGCGTTTTAATGCAATAGTAATTGTTGATTGACTAAAAAAAAGATAACCTATTTTTATAGGTTTCAGGTGTTCATATTTTACTTTGGTTCGTGAATTCACAGTGCAATAAATTAAAACAAGCCGTATTTTAGCATTCCCCTTTATTTATTATGCAATAGCTAAAAATTATTACGATACAACCAGCTTACGATCACAAAATCAGTGCAGCGATATCAAACGTTTTCAAGCCACTTGATATTAATTTTCATGTTTTTTTCTGTTTGATTGTTTTTTCGACTCATTTTGAAAAGGCCTATCCGATATAAGTATAACTTTTTACACTTGAAGGAGTGAATGAGTACGGTATTGTCGATATAATTTTGTTCTACTTTGGCAAATAATTTTCTTTTTACAACTTTTCTCTTGATGTGTGTCTGTATAGTGTTTTGAAATGGTGCCAAACTTTATTTGAATACTTTACCTGTTGTTGTTTTCAAAAATAAAATATTTGACAAGGTTGTGTAACTTGTTTTTTCATAGCCCTAAAAATATCCAAAAACGAAAAATAAATAAACATAACTAGTGTTGACTTACCAACTAATCTTCGTATGTATTTCGTGCCGAAATTCATCTTCGACGAATATCAATATAGTGTCTAACTAACTAGTCTAACTACACAGGACACAAAATTTTGCAAAAGCTCTGAATTATACATTATATACGAATATGGTATAGCAGATATTATAATAAACGAGAGACATCAGACCACAGAACAAATATACTCTACCGAACATCAGACGCCGGAGAGTCTCGGTCGGGTTAACAAGTTCTCCGACGAAGAGGCTCTCGCACCGCCTCATATGATTAAATTAATAGCAGAAATTTGTAAATCGCAATATCACTATTTGGTCTAATCCGAGACCACATGATCTGCGTGTATATTTAGTACTGACTGGTGCACTAAAGCAACAATATAAACGGTTTGTGTAAACAACATTACATCCCTTGGTGAATCAGTAAACATTTTAAAGCTAGTTGCTACACGAGCAAACAAATACCGAAGTTGTGAGTAAATAGAAATTATAGTAATTGAGATATTGAGATGTACGTGTACATTTCTGTATCACTAGATTCATCCGTATTTAATAATGATAATAATAATAATAATAATAATATCTTTATTTGTTAAAACACACTAAGCCAACATTAAACATACAAAATCAGTTAAGACAACACACATAATTGAATCATTAGACTAAAAACAAAAAGAACGACAAGGCAATAGTCGGCAACAGCGTGTTCCACAAAACGGTAGAACTTCAGTTTAAGCCAGACCTTACGGCCTGACACTGATTTTCAGGTCCACCTTTAGTTTCTTTTTCCTCCTGGCGGCAACGTTTGAATACTTATTCATATTTTGCGACCATCGTAAGCTTCCTTACAGGACAATAATGCATACAACACATAAAATGAGCCACCAAAAACTTACAACTAGTAGGAACCAGCTGTCATTTGATAAAAATGAGAGTGCATTAAAGTGAGAGTTACTCTGGTCTATGATAATTTATTATAATATCTGTGTAGTAATGTATAATTCATTACTTCCGGGTTCATATTATAAATATTTTAATATTAACCCGAAAGTTATGAATGAGTCGTGACTGCAAATTAAGTCCTTTCAAAATTATACTTCATTACTTCGTCGTGGCATCCACGATGAAAATGAACGAGAGTATTGTTTTATTTAATTTATAAACGACCACAATTATATTAGTACCTGTTTAGTGTCTAGAAGGATAAATAACTTTATGATCTTTGTCATTATTAAAATCAGTTAGAAAGAACCGCGAAGGGGAAGGTACTTTATAGTATCAACCGTAGCGAAAATAATGTGCAAACAAATTATGATGTCTTTACATTTTGGCGTAAGCAATTTTTCGCTCCGTCAGACCGTGTATTATCATATTTGTTTTAATATGTTATTTGACAAAATACTTCATGTTACACGAGTAAACAATTTATTTCACCCTTCATTAAAAACAACCACTCGATCATTCGGCTTTTAAAGCAAAGTGTTCTCTTCCGTAATCGCGTACCTACCAGCTTGCTTCGAGAATATACATGTTACATTTTTTGGTAGCTGAACAAAGCAACTGCAATTTGGTGTCGGTATTATCGATTGTTGATACGTTAGTCAAAATACTTTGTTTGAAGTCATTATTAAAAAAAAGTTTATTTCGAAAATTGCAGAATTATAAAATTACAAATTTACATTACAGATTGGAACCTAAGTAGTGAAAGTGCGTGAAGCGCTTGTATCGTTTTATATACTATAGTTCATGCAGCAGGAAAACGTAGCATCTACATCGTTGGTGTCCTCTTCTATGGCTCTTTGTATGCAGCTCTTGTTCCTTGTGTTTTCTTGAATAGTCCATTATTCTACTACCTTTCCTTACCCTTCCTATGTAGTCGACATATTGCCAAGGTTCAATTCACATCAATTATCTAAATCAAATACAATCAAACAGTTAAAACGCGAATATGGGCTGAATTGATTTTCAAAACGTTAAATTTTTATTTTATTGGGTGAAATTTTAATAGGAATACATACAACGAATCTTCTGTCAATCGTGCGCGTAGTAGTCGTAACGAAATGTTTTTCACAAGCACGTTCGTCCTCACTGTTCGTATCCCGAGGCGCAAAGTTTCTTACAGTTCCCAGAACTGTCGTAACTGGGTATCAATCGGGTACTTAATTGAATTCCGTACTTATTATCGCTTGAAATAGTAGCTATAGGCCCGGAAATAATTCACCGTAGTTCTGTGTCTGATAAGAAAGGTCCATTCGATAATTAAGTTACATTAAATATCATAATTTATTAAGTTACATTAAATATCAGCTCCTATTAAAATATCAATATTATGAGTTTTATAGAATTGCGGAACTGCTAATTTCATAATTCTAAATGTAATCTAAATTAATTTCTAAATGTAATCGGGTATGTTAAATTGTGTGTATTGTAGTGGCATCGCAGGGATGGTCGAAGTAATGTAGGCAAGACAAAACATTGTAAACATGTTACTCTCCGATATAATTTCGATGTTACATATCACGAGCAGCGAAGGACCAACTCTTATGGTACTAAAAGTGCGCTCTTCTAAGTGTGTTAACGTAATAACGAATAGAGGGAAGAGGTTTGAATAACAAGAATTTTAATTTTGAAGGCTGTACGACAACTAATTATTATAAAAGCCGCTGTGATTAGTCGAGTTTGAATGAGAACGACTTTCAGTGTTGCCAAGATGTCTGGACAAGAGTAAATACTGACATTATGTGCCTTTAAGACCGTTATGTGGTAACCGGTGAAATTACTATACGTATGTAACTTATTGATTTACATGTTATGTTACCGTCTTATTGAAGTATAAATATCGACCTCTCGCTCACAAACAGTATAACATTAAATCAAAACTGAGTGAACTCTCAGAATAAGCGAAGAGTGAACTATGATGATATTTCGGGTAACAAATGTAAATAGCGGTATAGTTTTGTTTTACCTATATGTGTATCTGTTATACCTATACGTATACACCTAATACGACTTTTAACTTCAACGCAGTCGTGCATGTTTCTCGTGCATACGCGAGTGAGACAGTCTACGTAAAAATATGAGCTGAAATTGGGATTTTTATACAAAAGTACGTTCTTCTAGGACAGTGTAGAAGCTTCTGCATAAAGAAAAATAAAATAAATAAAATGTGTTAAATAACTATAATTTACCTACGTTTACCAAAAATATACTATAATAGTAAGTATATTATTTTGATAAAAATATTACTAAGTAGTTTATATTATTAAAAATAGGTTGCTAGCGGCAATACGAAAGGTAGTCCTATTAATTTTTTTACATGGAACCCACCAGATTTTCCTTCCAAAAAAATATGTTTCACATTTGTTTTTAATCTGTAATTAGAAATATAATACTTGTTTGTAAAATCGTTAGGCTTTTCTAGCATGTACGCTTTGAAATTTTGCCTTTCTATTTCAATATTTGAATATGCGCTGACAAAAGAAACTATAACTATCCGCAGTGGGAACATTGTGCAGACGCGTCTACACTGCACCTGGCCTCGAGTCTTATTAGACTTCTGCTTTACGATCGCACGCTGACAATAAGTAAAACATTCATATGAGACAGTAAAAAATATCATACGAGTATTTATTTTTTCTAATTTATATAGGTTTTAGGTAGGTACTTCATAAATATAATAAAAGTATTAAATTAAAAATGTATGAAGAAAAATACTCATAAATGTCTCTGAATGTGGACACTGATTTCATGGGCGTTTAAGAACATTATGTATAAAAATATTATAAAGCTGAAGGGTTCGTTTGAACGGACAACTCTAAGGAACTAAGCTGGTCTGGTTTGTAAAATTCTTTCAGTCTTTTTCATTTATAGAGAAAGATTTATAACCGTGAGGCGCTGCTAGTTAAGTTTATAAGGGTTATTTATACGTAACTCGCAGTACAACCATAATACTATATTGTACACTTTACTAGGCGACCGTCTGGAAGTTTTAAATAGACGCATAGGCATCTATTAATAAACATTCTATCCAAAGACGTTTAAGGGCTGGTTATGATGATGTTGAAGTTAGTATGACAATGTCTTTTCATAGGATAGTGCGACAAAAGAGCAATCCGAGCACGGCAGCACAGTGTTAGCACACAGTTAGTTTTTCCTCACATGATATCGCCACAAATTAGCCGAGCTTAAATGCCGCTTCTCTGTGTGCGGTCTGTGAGTTTCCGGTAATCAAAAGGGTGGAGGAGAAAAGGTCGTTGATAACGTGTAAAATTAATGGGCGTTATAAATAAAATACAAGTGCAACATTATAAGTTTATTAATGATTTATCGAAGAATTTTAAATAACAAAAGCAAATTGAAAGGGTTGTTAACTTTCCGGGTGATGACGCTATTGGTTGCATTTCGTCCAAAGAACTCCAAAGAACTCACTGCGAACTGATAAGATTACAGTGCGGCGTGTCAAAAACTCAATTTAATAGAATTCGATAGCCATTGGAGCACCTCAATCTTTGAGGCAATCTCTGCTCCTTCGAGTCAGGTAGGCACATTATTTGCTATCACTATTTCAACATGCTTTCCATGAAGCGATCTAGTTGTGGCACAAATACAAAAATAGAATGTCAGAAGACATTTTACATCAATTTCGCTCATGAGGTACATAACCTGCCAAGGCTCTGAACATACATCCGCTCCATGGCCTGGTGATTCCTGTGACAGAGCCAAATTGTGGTATAAATTACATATTCGGTAAAAGATTACAACCGAAAAGTGAAAATGACTATTAGGCTTAGCAATAGGATTAGACGTAGTACTAGGCCGAAGGAAGTCCCAATACATTAATGAAGTATTGATGGTAATGGTGGTTTATTATTTCTAAACGTAAGCCTACGGTTGAACAGTTACGATATTCCTCATGACAGTAATTTTAATGTATGTTTATAAATAAAATGGTATTTTTAATTATAGATATTTTTGTAAAGTTATTTTACATCATAAATCTTTTTAAGCTCAGCTTTATAAAAATTGCAAACTATAACATTATATATTACATAGAGTTTAACAGCCTGATAAGTGCGTTCAGTAGTAGACTTACAGTGCTGATGATGGTGCCACAAAAGTCGCATTGCGAGTTATTTTAATATCTGCAATCACAATTGAACTGACAAGCGTTTCTCGCTGCCAAATAAAATGTTCCAACGTTGACTAATTCGATTGCACATTGAATATTTTTTTTAACATTCGTTTTAAATATCACTCAAATACAGAATTCTAGTGGAGAGAAAGAGAACTTTTCAATAGAAATCCAGTGTTCATCCAGCCATCCGTGTCGCTTCCTATATCGGAAAGTGTGGTGTAAAAATCTTTGAATGGTACATCGTAACGTCGAATCTAGAAACATCTCGGCCGTGGTTGTATGGCAGTGTGGTTTGTGCTCATGTGCAAATTGTGTAAAATATTGAGATAAGTATTCTCTATGTCGAAACTAGCACTGTCATTTGGTCTATTCGGAGTGGAACAATGCTCGTCATGATATTAAGTGGTGAATCGATGTTCCGCATTTGCCCTTTGACGCGGTGGCGATTTAGTGTAACAGCACTTACATTGCACTGGTGTGAATTTGTACGAGTGCAAGTTTAACAGTTGTGGGTATTTTTGGTGTACATTTACTTCATAATATAATATGTATTGAAAGATTATGTGGCACTAGCTTTTACCAGCGACTTCGTCCGCATAAGATACTTTCTTTTGGACGGGAGTTTTCTTGTTTACGCCAAGTACTTCGATAGTGAATGTTTCTCTTTATGTGGAAAATGTGAACTGGATAAGGAAGAAGAGTATTTTTTATTGCTCATGTCAATTAAAATTTTGGTATCCAGTGATCAATATACAATTTTATACCACGTTGCCTCTTTTACGGTAATTTTCTTAAACAAAGATTTTGTGACAAAAACTGTTTATTTCCATTAATGTACTCGTATTTTTCGAAATGTATATCTACGACTTTCAGCGTTTCCGTTAGGTTATTTAATACAGAAATTATCCGATTGCAGCTTTTGCAATAACACTGCAAATGCCGCTCCAGGCAAAATTGTACCTACTCTTTTGAAGAAGTGTAAATCTGTTGGAATTACAGAATGAAGGTTATAAAGATATTTTTTCTTTTGCTGTTCCAGTTGAATAGAAGATATGAGCTTGGCTACTCAAGATTTCTCATTAATAGTACTAAAATAACAACTTTCAATCTCGACTAACGGGAAGGCACCCTTGATAATTCTAATGTTGTTACTTGCTCCATATCCATAACATTTTCTGCTCAGAAATACTCGGCTAAATCTTCCTTCATATTTGACATAATTTGTATCAACAAAGCAAAGAAGACAGCACAGCGGTGCATTTCTTTGAATTTACTTAATTTACCTTGAGAATAACATATTTTTCGTAAAAGTAACCTATATCCTTTCTCAATGTCTTATCCGTTTTTATGCCTTATTCCATCAACAGTAGTTTAAGTCGCGTAAGAGGTAGTGCCACACTGCATGCTTGCATGCAGTCGAATTGGGCCGGCACGACCGGGGAGGTACCTCTCGCTTACACGAGACTGGCGTAAAGTGACAGCTGTGCTGTCGCGTTTCGTGCGGTGTGTAAGTAGCCGGTGGCCCATGGAGGTGGGAGGAGAAAGGAAGGCAGCGCATCTGTATAGCCTCTATGCAGATGTTTGTGGGCGTCGGTAGTCATGAAAATGGCTCCGGCTGCTCGTTTGCCCTCCTATATCATAAAAAAAAAATAAGTGGGAAAGCGTAATAGACAGACAGACAGACAAGAGTTTAAGTTTTAGTCGAATTTATAATACCTAGTAGTATGGATTAGGAGAAAAATTGAATTCAAGTAGCCCACCTTAGTGTTTCTTCTTCATTCGCACAAAGGAATATGTGAGTTGTTTACCGTCTTCTCATCCTTTATCATCTCTATTGCTTATCTCTCTGCGGTCTCACTTCCCCTCACACTTCTTTTTCCGTAGAGATTTCGCGATAGAATAAACATATCGTATCTGTACTTCTTATTATATTTTATTCAGAATAATTAAATTTCGCTCGTACAAAATAAGACCTATGCAATAGAAACCAGCTAAATACTTCATACAATTACAATTTATAGATGCTTTGTAATTCTAAAATAAGGAGCCATTAATATTAAACCTGAAGTCAAAAATGTGTTATTGAATTGCACGAGTCCTTCGTTGGCATTAGATGTGGATGGAATCAGTGGTGAGTGGTGACTGACAGTCATCTCGATATACAGACAATGTTAAATAAAAAGGAATGGAAATTTTATGAAAATAAGACATCCATTTGGGGACATTTTAAGAAATAGATTTATTTCTATTTTTTTGCCTTATATTACATTTTATAATAAAAAAATACAAAATTATCTTCTGATATTTATTTCATTAATTAATTTGAATTACATTTAATAATATCGCTTCACTAACCCTAACACGAAATCCTGAGATTCGTATCGCAATATGTAGCTCGTGTTATCAAATAACTTGAACTACTTGAACTAAGTAGTTACAGCGGAACGGTCCTAGAGAACACACGTGTGCAAGTTATATGGTATTTTCACTCCGCTAACTTTGCTGACTATACTGATATATCTAATGAAATATCCTGATATTTACTTACTCATATTGATAAATTAATTAACAATTGTGAATAGTAAAGGATGAGCGAAAACGACACGGCAGATGCCCTCTGGGTTGGTACTGGAAGGAATTTTTCTCGTAATAAAATAAATAAAAATAAATAAATCAATATCTGTGGACTTTACACACCACGTTAGTCTAGCCCCGTGCTAAGTACTAGTAACGGAACTAGTAAGGTACTAGAGAACGGAACACATTTAATATATTTTGTAAATTTAATAAATTTTATATATTTAAGATTTTTATTGTAGATTATACATAGATACATAGAACATCCATGACCAAGGCGGGATTCAAACCCGCGACCCCTGGTTCAACATGCTCTACTTATCCGAGCCCATGTACCACTGCGCTAGCCTGGTCGTCGTCATAAAAAACGTTTACGTTCTTTAAGAACGCAAACATTTCTTATCAAAAAAAATATTGTTTATATTATATATTTTTATAACGTTTTAGGCACGCAGCTCTAAAGCCGAACCTTGCAAACGCGAATCAGTATTACCTGAATAATAAAATATAACAATGTAGGTATGTGATATTCCCGACTAATTTTAAAACAACCCAGCAAAAAACTAGTACATGCAAATACTACACACACATACATAAACAATAGACATTAAAACGAAATATCTAATCAATAATAGCAAACCAAGAAGAAGACTTCGAATATAGACGCGCTTAAAAATCCACAGAAAATATTTCAAAAGATTTTGTGTTACATGTAACAGTTATTTCGCAGCAGTTCAGCCCATATTCGCTCTGTACTAATTGATTGTTTTCGATTAAGAGAATTGATGTGAATTTAACCTCGGCAATATGTAGACTACACAGCAACATCAATTTACCAAAACTGTGTTTTCGCATAATGCAATGTTGGTTTTAAATGCGTCATATAATAATAGTTACTAAAATAGACTCTTTGAATACTCACAATAATAACATGTCTACTTATATTTTACTAGCTGTTAGCAGCGGCTGCGCTCGCATGGTTTTTGGCGATAAAAAGGAGCATAGAGCTCTCTTCCTCTCTGCATTAGGAGAAGAGGGTATTTTCCTACGAGTTTTGGGACATACCATGCTCCACCAGGACAGGCCAGGAACTACACATACAGCGCAGCGTGGTTCCTCCGTGCAGCCTGATGCTAAATATCCCTGCTGTCCACGCTTATAGGGACCATGCATGGACCAAGGAACTATGAGCTTTACCAAATTTTTCTTTTTCTCGGCGGGTCTGCTGGAGCAGCCGGAGTAGAGGTTGTCGCCTTCTTCTTCGGCTTATTTTTATGTCGCACTACATCGCACGACCACAAGACGAGTTGCTCGGACTCTGCTTTACTTGTGACTGACACACCGGCGCCACCACTATGGAAGTAGATTGATCAGGCATTTGCCCAAGTGTACAAGACTTTGATTTTTTTCTTACCCTTTTCTTTAGGAGGGCCTGCCCTTCAAATTCTGGTATAGACGAGCAAACAAGCAGTCGGAGCATTTTAATGCGCCTATAGACAGCATATTGTTACGTAGATCAGTTGCCCCCTTTATCTCCTTCCCTCAATGTGTGGGCTACCCCCAACACACAAACTGCACAAACCTGATAACATTACGCGACACGACATACCAAGACACTTCACGGTAGAACCTTTTATACTGTATGCAGACAATATGTAAAAAACACATTGGTATTCCTTTGCATCTATATAGAACTGAATCTTAATCGTGATTTTTTTTACAAGCACACAATGTTATTAAATGGTTTGTCCATAGAACATTTTACCCAAAGGTCACTATAGATATACACAACGAATTCAAGTAGGACATAAACGGTCAAAGCAAATGGTTGCACGGATCAATCGTACTGATTGATCTAACGATCATGAGCTTAACTCGCAGAAATCACACGGAATCCTCTTTACATTCATGTATTCCTTATTTTGCGTCTGATCGGACCAACATAAATATTTTCCCACTTAAAAGATCACAAAAATGAGATCCAGGAATATGGACTTACACAAATGTATGTACAGTGTACCTGTTTTCTCTCCGGGCGTGTCGGATTCTCCTTCCATCTGCATAAGGGGATAAGGGACGTTTTCTTTGAGCATATTTTTCCATATGATTATTAGCCCTTTGTGATTGACTTGTAGGTTATTTGGCTGCCTCAGTCAAGTGGTAAGCATGTTTTTGTGAGGTCCCGGATTTGAATCTCAGGTCGGATCAAAAAGCTTTATTGGGCTTTTGAGTTTCTAATAACAGTCCTGAGTGAAGAAGTTATCGGTGTTACAAATCCATGCCTCGGGGAGCACGTTAAGCAGCTCTATCCGGTCGTATTTATTGCTGTCCGATGGCCGTAGGGTGAGTTATAAATTTACTTATTATTTATTTATTTATTTACAGTCTCTGACGCAATTCAGTAAGAACCAAGTGGGTAACGGAAGTAGCATACGTGAAATAAAATATATTCACGAGTATGTTACATCATTTTCGAGTGTATTATTCTGGCCATTTTGTGTCAAGTGTAAAAAAATGTATTTTAAATTACGGTATTTTTGATAAAAAAAATATTTTTTCTTAAGTTATTTTATATAAGATCGCTTTACGAACTGCACTTTATAATATTTATAAAACCATAAAATTTTATATTACAAACAAACTGCCTATTACGTGCGTTAAATATTTAGTTGACTTATAAGTTATGATGGTACGACAAAATTAGCTATGCGAGTAATTTAAGTAGCTGCCATTACATAAGAATTGATAAGCGTTTGTAGCTTCCAAATAAAATGTTCCAACCTTGACTAAATACTAATTCGATTCCATATTGAAAATAGGATTTTAGAATTAACTTTAATTATCGTTACAATATTTTATTTTGAGAGTCGATAAAGAGAACTTTTTAATCGTAAACTCTTACTTTCTTGAGTCTTACTTCTTTGAGTAGGTAAGTAAGGTAAACCTTGGGATAAAAAACGAACACTTATAAGCTGAACGAAGTCGGCCAGCCAAGTATCCTCGCACTATGTTACCTACATATTTTAATAATGTTATTTATATGCTTTATTAAAGTGACACTTTTCTCGTAAATTTTTTGACTTGTTTTTTACATAATATACTTTTTTTACCTAGTGAAGCAAAAAAAGAAAGAAAAATATTTAAATGTTGTACTTGCTTTTCATGTGAGTATGAAAACAATAATAAAATTTTTTGTTTAACTACCTAGGTATTAAAGATTTTTTTACGCTATTCATTATAAGAACGGGCAACGAAAAATATTTAATCAAGCAAACGGTTGTTTTTTACAGATATGTTTTGGCATACATTTATTGGTGAGGTTTTATTGGAGCGTCTATTATAAAAAAAATTTCATTATTATTTTACAATATTCGTAATAATATGTCAGTTGTGATTTATATTTTAATTTGGCATTCTTCATAATTGGTCGCCTGTTGTTCAACAGAGTACCCCAAGTTTTTTAATTTTAGTTTTTTATAGTAATAGGGGTCGACGACGAGCAGTCGGAGCCTTTTGATGACTACCGACCCCACTGCCTACTGCTTGCAGCGCGACGTGGTAACAAAAGACAGTAACCTCAGTTTTTTTTTATTTCTCATACTTTTGGTAAGACTAGGTGCTCTAGCATTGGATCCAAATCGGGTACCTCGCACTTACAACACCGCCACGTCATTCTGTCCTGTTTCGTGTGTTTCCGGTGGCCTACTAGAGGATAAGGACTACGGAGAGCAAGACGTCGAACTTGTGTGTGGATGTTTATGGGCATAGGGGAGTCCCCAAAAAGCACCAACAACTCGTTATCTCCTGTACTGCTAAAAACTATTTGATACTTAACTCTTAATCACCTCACAAATGCTTCATAATAATAACATTGCCTGTGAAATCGAAGTTCGTAGTATATTTGTCACTTAACTTCCTAATAGGCTAACAGGAACTTTAATTGGACCCTTTGATGCCTGTTGTACTTGTCGTAAGTGATAGTTATTTGTAATTTCATGTTTAATGATTGTTGCATAACGAGATGACTGGTAAATAATTGAATCTTATTGATTGCTTTCCTGTAGAGCCAGTGATCCTACTAATAACATAAATGCGGAGGTGGTTTGAGTGTGTATTATAAAAGTTTGTGTGTGTGTTTACGTACTTTTGAAAGCGAAAGTTTGTTTATGTGTTTAGGTATGTTTGTTATTTCATAGATTTGAAAGGGACCTGCTCACTTCTGGCCAAACGTGAACAGCGTGCTCCAAAAAAAACTAATGTATGCTAAATTTATCTTTATTTTAATGGTCGTTTGACGTAATATCGTTGTATCAATTCGTATAATGGAAAAGTGACTTGTTTTTAGTACTTAATTTGATTATGCAATATAAAATGCATCAAACTATAATGTCATTGTTGCTAAACTGTAAAATACTTTCAATTCGATTGATAAGATCCTTAAGCAAAAATCAATTCAAAAGTATTATAAAATCAATAAAACAAAGTTAATATTGTTTATGTAATTCTATAATGAATATCAATACACACATTGATGATATATTATGGGTAGTCTGTAATATTTTCAAATGTCATTCGGTTGCACGTCTTTGGCGCGCGGGTGGATCTATCTGGTCTGTACCCGAGTTCGTGTGTTTTATTGGTACACTATTGGGCTCGGCTGTTGCCTCTACCGACTAAACCCTTGCAGGGTAATAGGTGCCTTCAGCGGCTATAGTTGGAGGGCCTCGGATCGGACAAGCAACAGGGCCACTCCAGCGATTTTCGGTTGCGGGAGACAGGGTGTACGGCAACGACACAACGAGACACCTCTCCTCCTGCGACTCCTCCACGGACGCATTCAGAGCGAGCCCCTGCGCAAGCCCACCAGAAGCGTCCCCTCCTGAGATCCCTCTTTGCTTCACCGTGGTGGTTTAGCCACGGTTATTAAGCACCCTCACCACGACAAAGTGGAGATCCGTTGAGAGGGACCATATAGAGCTGTGCAAGGTACCAGGGATATGTGACTCCACCTGGCCAGTTCCTTAATCATCTTTTATTAATATATGAATCTGATTAATAATCATAATATACATCAAGTAATTATTGTTATTATATTTCACTGTCTACCTTTATTACTTAAGTTATATATGTATGAGGAAAATTTTAGTATACATTTTGATTTAAAACTAATGTTATATTCTGTTTTTTATTGATCAACAGCAATTGAACATGTAGGTAAGTTATTTAACTTGTAAGTCCTTGTTCATTGTTAGACAATATCTCATAGATATTGTACAGTCTCTTTTTGCACATAATATTGTGATTTTATATCGAGTAAATGCAAAATATTGATTAGGTACATTAAAACGAAACATCTAATCAACAAAAGTAAATCAAAAACGTAAAAAACTTCCGATGGTATCATGAAGTATCCTCAAAATCTATAAAAATCCAATATTTGTTCGACAAGAAACCGAGCAACAAAACATTGACTTCGAATATGGAGGTGCATAAAAAAGTCACAGAAAATATTTCAAAAGATTTCGTGTTCACAGTTCAGCCCATATTCGCGTTGTACTAGTACAACACAACAACAGTAACACTTGATTGTGTTCGACCTCGTCAATATGTACAGTGTAACAGTAACATCAATTTACCTGTGTGTAAAACTGTGTGTAATTGATTCATCAATAGCATATCTAGATTTCATGCCGTAGTTAAGTCTAAGACGGTTCAGATCGGTTGCAACTGAACTGCTAAAAAAATCACAAACCTAATGAATTAGGGAATGACGCTAATAAATATATAGATTAAAAACTCCATTAAGAATTTATACCTATCATATAACAACAGTTTTTATTAAAAAAAATTGTTGACACAGTGATGGAGATATGTGTTTAGATATCGTGAGAAAATTTCAATTAAATAATAATATAATAATAATAATAATAACGTTTATTTCCAAAAAAGTTTACAACAACTGAGACCAAGGTTGAGATCTCCTAGTAAGTATAGAAAAATACTTGTGTCAGGAGATCTCGCTCTTCCATAAATCTATTTAACATTATCACAATAAAAACTTAATAAGATACTTAAAAATTAGTTTGTAATACTTTTATTTGTGTGTATATGTGTGTGTGTGTGCGTGCATGTGTGTGAGTGTGTGTGTGTGCTTGAGAAAATCATATACAAGTACCTAAATAGCTGCAGCTTAAAACAAAAGACTAGCATTTATGCACCTTTTCACTATTAAGATAAAAGTACAAATCGGAATTAATAAAATGTATATAAAGACTAATACTTTATGGCACTGGAGTTTTATACTAAAAATAATAAAAGAAAAGATTCTTATAACAAAAGAGTAGTAAGTTCTTGCGCCAGTAGAGTTTCTATAACAAGAACTACCCACTTTACATCATCATAGAGAAAGAGCCTGATTAGTTTTCACTTTGGTATTATGTAAGTGACTGGTAGCTCTGCTCTTTGAGTAGTTGCTAAGACGAAAATTAAGGACTTTCTTCATTTACTTAACTCATAAACGAACATTATGAATTTAATGTACCTATTTACTTAGATAAATGTGTTTATCTACACTAATATTGTAACATTCTAATTATGTTTTCAATACTTGACTTATAATAACTACTGTTATAGCTCAGACAACAAAAAACTCAATTTAAGCAATTTGACATGATGTTATAATATCCAAATCGACATCGTAAAATCTCATTATAACACTGTGTGAGAGCGAGAGAGAGAGAGATAGAGAGTGGTAAGATGGCCTTATGTCAAAATGCTTAACAGCACGCGCTCGCTCCTGATTGGCCCTGCGCGCGCTGCAGCTGCGCTCTCATTGGTTAGATTTTAATGGCGGCAAGTTTGCTGTGACAATACACGTAGGCATGAATTAAATGTTTCGCAATATTTTATTAATTGATTAATTGTATTAGTGAAGATAAAGTAGTGTATGCAACTGCATATAACACGAGTATTAAAACAGTCGTTACTATTTTGAAACTCGCTCCGCTCGTTTCAAAAACTCACACTCGCGTTTTAATACCTTTCATTATACGACAGTTGTATAAACTACTATTATTAAATCAGTTAGAACCGAGAAGGGGAAAATACTTTGTAGTATTCACTGCACCGCAACGAAAATAATCAGCAAATAAATTATGCCACCTTATATTTTAGCGTAAGCAATTTTTTCGTCCGTTTGACCGTGTATTTTATATTATAGATTTGCTTTAATAAGTGAGGAAACTTGACAAAATATGTTTTCACCATTCATTAAAAGCAACCATTCGATTATTCGACTTTTAAAGCAAAATAGCGGCTTACGGAGTCACTTGCCTACTAGCTTACCTATAGAGGCACACACACTCTAGGCAGCTATATTCTCGTAGCTGTAACGGATACGACATTGTTGTGTATGACGCACTCGACTGGTGTCTGGCCTGCAGATAATGCGGGTGATAGGAAACTCACAAAACTAGGTTTTAGTTAATAGATTTAAAAAAACTAGTTTTTAAACCCATATTAATAATAATAATAATGTAATAATAATAATAATAATAATGTCGTC
>LUGF01000432.1:176570-186751 GCA_001625245.1 Calycopis cecrops
CCTCAGTGTCGAACCGTCCGTCGGTAAATAGAATGCGCTCAAACTTCCCAGATGCGTCGCTGTTCTTTTGAGGAAGCGTGGTTCTTGAAGTGGCGTTGTCGTTTGAACAAAAGTTATCATATCTGTTACAGTTGAGTATTGTCTCTTCTTGATGGTAAATCATGTTGTCACTTGACTAGATAAATAAGATTGTTTAACATTTACATTATTCCATAATAAATTAAATTAATAAATACTGGAAATTGTATAAAAAATCATATTTTTCTATTCAAGTGATTATCTGTCTGAAAAGTTATTGTAAACATTCAGAGCAGTCAAAAATTATTTATGGTTTAATTATATTATATTCAATATAATATGATAAAAGGATTGTTCCTTTAAAGTAATAATTTTAGCTGAACTGAACATTATGCTATCGGCAGGGCATCCCTAGTATTTGAAAATGCGGATAATAATAATTATGCTCGTATTTTTGTTACGTAATCAATGACTGAACTATCGCGGGATATCCATGAATTTCGCTCATCCTCCTAATCTCTGGCATCACGAGTAAACCCCTGTAGACGATACTCGGGTGTTTTTAATGAACGATAGGACTAAAAAAAGGATTGTCCTAAAATTTATCGAAATTGGTATGGTTATATTTGCCTTTATATTTATTTAACAACATGTTATAAAAAGAGATTTATTTCTATTATAATATTTTCATAAAAATCAAATTCTAACATGAAGCCAAGTGAGTAAGTATCTATGTAATAATTACATACAGATTGATTATACATGTCCAGGTAACAAAGTGCAGTAGGTACTACATTATACATCTCCAGGGAATAAGGTACACTATCTACTAAGTACATTATTCATTTCCAGGTAACAAAGTACAGTACAACATTATATATGTCCAGGTAACAAAGTACAGTACTACATTATACATGTCCAGGTAACAAAGTACAATATTATACATGTCCAGGTAACAAAATACAGTACTTACTACATTATACATGTCCAAGTAAGAAAGTACAGTACAACATTATACATAGGGATTGCAATTGCTGGATCCATCATCCAGCAATCCAGCTGGATCCAGCGTGTTTTTTTACATGCTGGATCCAGCGTTTTTTTTACATACTGGATCCAGCAGCGCGGAACCGCAAAACGTATCAAATTACAATTAAGTAACACTTCATTAACCGCTTATAAAAAAAGCGCGAGTCGGCGATCGGTGCGACGACGCGACGTTGCCATTCTATCGCAACTAGCATATACACCGAAGTAGCACGTGCGTGGCACAGGACAGGTGTAATTGACTTAGAAATTCTAAGTCAAATTGAACCTTATTGTAAGTTAGAATAAGGTGATTTGATGACCTTAAAACCGACCAGAGTAGAGGCCGAAAGGGCCTTTTCAGCAGCCGGCTACATATGCAGTTCTGTGCGAAGCAGGTTATTCGATAATACTATAGATAAAATATGTTTTTTAAGGTCTTACTTTCAAAAATTTAAAAAAACTAAGTTAATAAGCTATGTTTCTGTCTGTTACAATTATGATACAGACTGATCCGAGTTGTATGATGGTGATTATATTGTTGATTGTACTGTAATCAGTACAGTACGTTGATCTCAGATACCAAATGATTATTTTATTAGCTTGTAATAAAAAAGTTTAATAATAAATAAACAATAAAGACGTTTAAATCATGTATTTACTTTGATTCCCTATTATGCTGGATCCGCGCTGGATCCAGCTGGACTTCGGCCAATCTTGCAAAAATCCAGCTGGATTGAAAATGCTGCTGGATTGCAATCCCTAATTATACATGTCCACATAACAAAGTACAGTACTACATTATACATGTCCAGGTAATAAAATACAGTACTACATTATACATGTCCAGGTAACAAAATACAGTACTTACTACATTATACATGTCCAGGTAAGAAAGTACAGTACAACATTATACATGTCCACATAACAAAGTACAGTACTACATTATACATGTCCAGGTAATAAAATACAGTACTACATTATACATGTCCAGGTAACAAAATACGGTACTACATTATACATGACCAGTTAACAAAATACAGTACTTTATTTCCCGCAGATCTTTCCAGTTATCCGGTCATGATTTTATCATATTATGGAACACAAAAAACGAATCTCAATTTTCACTTTTACATTTCAGATATTATTAGACGTTTTACATTTGTCGCGTCCTGGCAGCTTTATAAAAAAGTTACCATAAATCAGTTATACTCCTACATATATTTCATTGATACAAACAACGATTAATTTCAGTGTTTTCTTCTCTCAAACAACGTCAGCTCTTACATTCCGTGTTCCATATAAATGTGCGCCGTCGTGTGCCGGAGGTAGGCCATATCTCGTCACACTCACTCTAGCGTCAACGTTATCCTTCCGCTTTATCAAACTGCCATCAATCTTGTCATTCTTAGGGCGGGGGACGAGGGTGACTGCGTACTTAATGTCGCTGTTTATTTTGAAACGCTTACAAAATCTGTTTACTGCTATATCGAGGATGTGCCGTCTTATCTTTGTTTGGAGACGGATACAATTAATGACTTACCAATATTATGTTTTGTGGCGACTACGCTCGTTGGAGATGTCATGGGCCATTTTATTTGTATGATATTTGACTTCCTATAGGATTAGCGTGTGTGCGGCAACTTAACAAATAGCTTTGTGTACTTGTCTACAGGTCGACCTTACTAATAATGTTAGGTACTGAGCAAGTTTGAAGGTTACTTTGTTATTCTACCGCAGAGTTCGTGTCTGAATGAATTTGGGATTTAATATACGGATAAATGGACACAGAACTTGAAATGCTAATAATATATTCTCTCAATTTGGATACATAGTTATAGTTTCACATTAACAGCACACAATATTAATATGTATGTAATAAAAATGAAGGGCGACAGTGAAGTGAAATATACAAAAGGTATAACTAGCTATAAGAACTTTATTAGAAAATATAAATTGTATTGTTCTCATACGATGTGGCCGGCAATCTTCTAAGTGATTGGCAAATGCTATAGTCATCCGAGGAAACAGGATATACGTGTTAGCGTTCATTACATACATACAGGCGTCTTTTGTTGGAACTTTTACAAGCGGAATGTCAGTATGTGAAAGAATAGCAAGACGCAATTAGTTGTTTCTTGCACTTCTTTTAAATACGATGTTTTGTTTTCGAATAGACGGGTTGAAGTCTGAAAAGATTTTACGTAGCTGCCAATAACACAAACAATACATTATTAATTAGTGTTAATTGAATATAAAATATTAAACAAACTTGATTGTACAAAACATTTGTGTGTGTTGTGTACACACATGCACTTTATGGAGTATGTCTGTCGTGTTTCCATATCGCGTAAGATTTATTATGACATATCATATACCTCTAAAGTTAGCAAGTTAAATATGAATATGATTTATGTTATGACGGGACGGTACGAGTTCGAGTCCAAATTCAATTATTTAAACTATCATCGATAAACATTCATTTATCATTCTAGAATAAAGGCATTTCAATAGACGCCAAAAAAATATATAAACATTTATGATATATTATAATGCAGACTTTACTTAAAGTTTATTTGCAGGACAAGAAATCATATGGGAAAATATGCACATCCTTTATCCTCTTATGCAGATGGGAGTAGAATCCGACACGCCTGGAGAAAAAAACCGGGACACTGTTCATACATTTATGTTACTCGGTTCTCTGCCGAACATCCAATGAGTTTTACATCTATGTCAGGGACTCTTTTGTGTTCTAACACAAAAGAGTCCCTGACACCAAACCACTATAATTGATCACCTACGCATAGTAATCTTATCTATTCCTGTAGCCTTTCCATTTTTTTAACTTTTTCGCCCATACGACATCTTAAAAAGTAATTTCCTGACGGACTTTTCGCACATGTTAGGACGTCACCATTCGTAAACTTAATAATATTTATTCTGGAGATTTTCGACGACGTCCTTGTCTTCGTCACCTCCCTCCAGAAGAATTTGCTGTTCTCTTCGAAGTTGTCCGCCAGTTGTTTATTTCTCGTGCTAAAAAATATTCATGGTAAATTTTTATTTCCATCATAGTTACTTCTTAAGTTTATTATATGAACAGATTGTATTTAAATTATTCGTCTGAATTAATCTATAAAAACTTGTAATACGCATAAAAAAATATATTTATTTTTAATTTTGTTATAATTTTTTTAAGAAAGTTTGGTGTAGGTATAACCGCCAATTCCTCTGTTTCAAATAATAATTTTCAATTTCAGTTTCTGTATAAATTTAATCAAATCCAATCCTAGAGGGCATCAATTCATGTCAATACAACAACTGAATATCAAGTTTCAAGTAGGTAACTCTTAAAGATGGATTCCGAGATATAGCCATGATAGTGATATTTCACCAATCAGCAATATTCTAGACTAACTTACAATATTCGTAACTTTTCTGTGTCATGAGATATTCAAATTTAGTTTGACCGCTTTCTGCCGCAAACAAGACGTTAGAATTATCTAATAATAAAAACGAAATTGTCTCTGATGACCGAATAGTAATTAACTTATTAAAGTTAATTACTATATAATTAACTTATTAAAGTTAATTACTATTCGGTCATCAGAGACAATTTCGTTTTTATTTACCATTTTTTTAGTAATTTTCTAACCTATGAAGCCTTTAATATATGATTTTTTTATGTTAAATATTCATTACTTCAAGTGACAGTTCTCTTAATTTCCGGGACAAAGTACCACACTGCATTGTAGCCGAAATAGGTCGGCAGGACATGCTCGCACGACATCAGCCGCAAATTCAAATCTCACAGCTTTCATTCACGTTTCATAGATCATGCAATTATTGTCATAATATAATTATTATTTAATTTTTGGTATCTCAAGAATACATTGGCACATTGGGACCATTTCAAGAGGCATGTACGCATGTACAAAACGCATGCAATCATGTTCATTTTGTTATGGCAATGACAACATATTTACTATGGAATAAAATATTAAAACGAAATCTTCATGTGGCTGGCATTTAGCACTTATTCTTCTTGCGGTAATTCACTTGTTAAGGAAGGTAAGCCAAATAAAACCTTCCTTGATTCCAAAAGGAATCGCTAAGCAGCCATTGAAGTACAGTACATGTTTATTTATAGCATAGAGTGCCAAACGAGCAATCGGATCATTTTGATGACAACCGACGCCCACGAACATCCGTATAGAGGTAATGCAGATGCTTTGCTCATCTTATTACTTCTCTTTACCCTCAACTCACACACCGCACTAAATGGGACAGCATAGATGTTACTTCGTGTGAGCATGAGGTACCTCCCCGGTCTGTCCGGCATAATACGCCTGTAGTGCAGAATAGCACTACCTTTTACTAGATAACATAAATCACAAGAACCACGAACAAGAACCACGAACCACAAGACCTCAAGTAAATACAGAAAGTAAAAACGTCCCCGAGCAGAAATATAGATTTTTCCACTTACTAAATTAGGCCCCAATTTATGAATCGTGTAATAGACTTAAACAATGATAAAAATATTGCCTATATTAGTAAATTTATTATTATTTTTGCCTATGTTAAAATGAGTTAGAAAGAACCGAGAAGGAAAAGTCACTTTGTAGTATCAACCGTAACAAAAATAATGTGCAAATAAATTATGCCCTCGTATGATACATTAACTATATACCTGATTTACTATATTTTTATAGCGTAAGCAAGTTTTATTCCGTTAGACCGTGTATGAACAGATTCACTTCAATGAGTTAGAAAATGTGATGAAATACATTATTTGTGTTACACAACATGAACAATTCATAATTTATTAATAACTTCCACTCGACAAATCGGCTTTTAAAACAAAGTGGTCCCTTCCGTAATCGCGTACCTACAGCCTGCTACGGGAATGTATATTTAATTTTTGTTTCGGGCTCCTCCATAAAAAGTCCCTAGCTGGATACTAATTTGATGTCCATAATACGCGTGTTCATCTGTAGGCCGTTCACATCAAGAGCCACCACAAAAACATTTAATTAACAATGATTTAGATTTGACGTAAAAAAAATAATATAATCCATGAAAGACAAGAGAGACAATCTAACCTTTTAGTTTAGGACTAATCAGCAAGGTTAAGCTGAACGACCAATAGACCGTCCCAGTGATCTGATGAAAGATGCTGGATGTAGGTAGCCATGGGAACTTTGTAAACGAATATCTGATTGACACTATCACCTTTACAAGGACTTTATCCCTTATTTGATGGTTTTTATCCATTTAAGTTCTATTTAGCCTTAAATCAATTATTAGATATACCTATTCAAAATATTGGGTCTCGTGGTATTGGAATATTCGAGTTTGGACAGGTTTTCACTAACAGCCAGTGGAAACATTTGTCTGAATTGTTTCAAAATAATCCCGTAACATTTAAAGCAATTTCTACAAAATTCACAGACTTGGCTGACTATTGACTATTCTGTATATTCATTTGGTAGTACTCTTTAAGCAGTAAGAAAGAATGTATTATAATGATTGGTGAATGATTTGTATTTGGTAAAAAGAAAATGAAAATAAGGGTCTCGGTAATTATAGCCTGGTATGCCTCTCGTTAAATCTCATTGCCAGCAGGTTTTTATAACTTCCATAAACACAATATAAACTCCGCATTTATAGAACATGGGTAAAAGGCTATAAATTCTAGAAGTTGAAGTACCTGCAATGAATAATATTTTGTTGATGTTCAAAATAACATTTTTATAGAACAACAATGTTTTTACCCTTACATGACTACCCTAACAAAAGTTTCTTTTTGCATAACTTTGAATAACTATTCTCTTTCTGGGGCAAGAATTTACATGTTACGTGGGAAAATCTTTCGTTATTTCAAAATTACGGTAATAGAAGCGGTTTTGTATTGTTCCTCTGAACGTACACATCTTAAAGAGGAAAAAGGAAACATTTTAATTTCCAAGAAGTTAGACATTTCTGCGATACATTACCCCCATATAATATCTGAAGCGTGTGGTACTGCACCATTTCCGGGGATAAATTGTAATGACACGTCGCTAAATAAGAGTATCTGGCTTGTGTAGGTACTTCTAGAATTTAGAACTAATACTTTAGCTAGCTAAAATAGCAGCTAAGATTTTTTAAAATATTTTTCTCATGTTCATAAGATGGGAACATGAGTATTCATACATGATCTATTGATAGGTCTATTTTAGTTAATAATATAATCGAGTGAAGAAAAATAAGACAAATCTCCGATTCAATTTAACTTTTATATTGACTTTTAATCCCAAGTTAATTACAAGTTAAACATAAGTAATGACCATCTGTATATTGTAAAATACTTGTAGTATTTTACAATACACAGTATTTAGGACATTACAATATATTATATACTAGCTCTTGCGTGGCTTCACATAAATTAAATTCGATGTTATTATACATAAAAACCTTCCTCTTAAATCACAGTCTATTAAAAAACCCCCATCAAAATCTGTTGCGTATTTTTAAAAATCTAAGCATAAAGACACACAGACGGCGGGAAGCGACTTTGTTTTATACTAGGTATGTACCTAGTAATTATCACATGCCTGGTGCCTGGTATACATAGTAGTAAGCATGGTCAAACACAAATCGTGAAGGTTCGAGTTCAGGTTTAGACTGGAAAATATTATTAAGATTTTTCAATTTCTATTTACAGTCCATAGTCAGACTCGCAGTGTTATACCCCCGTACCTCTGAAAACAAGTTAGGTGTATCAGTTGTACATCCGATTTGTCGCCGGTTTAGTGGGTAGGGGCAACCCAGATGTCGAGCCCGACACTGTACCCGGTTGAGCCACCCGGGCTCCTGAGTAGCGTGCGTAAAGGCATTCCCCTGCTTCAACAAAAAAAAAAAAGGAAATTTTGCGTCGAAGGTTGAGTGGTTATTTTGTCTTGTGTGCATAAATCAAATTTATTTCTATCCGACGAAAATAAGATTAAAAGAAAATTTATAAATAAAGCTATTTGGAATTTATAATAAAGTTTTAAGATATTTTTTTTTATAGTACAGGGGGCAAACGAGCAGTCGGGTCACCGAGATGATGGTGTTTTCCGACGCCCACAGACATCTGCAACACCAGGGGTTTTGCAGTTGCGTTGCCGGCCTTTAAGATGAGAGTAGACTCTTTTCTTGAAGATCCCTAAGTCATATTGGTCCGGAAATACCGAGGGCGGCAGCTGATTCCACAAAGAAGTAGTGCGCGGGATGAAGTTGCGTTTAAAGCGCACAGTGGTGGACTTCGGAACATCTAGATGGTGCCGGTGGAAAATTGAATTTTGACGCGAAGTTCGATAGTAAAATGCAGCTGCAGGTATTAGTCCGAACAATTCCTCGGAACACCTCGGATTCCCCATAGAAAATACGGTAAAAGATGCACAGCGAAATAACATCCCTCCGTAAGTGTATCAAGCTTGCTGGAAAGAACTTGGTCGTCGACGATTCGAGTTGCGCGACGTTGGATGCGGTCAAATGGTATAAGCTGGTATTGAGGTGCGCCTGTCCAGAGATGACAACAGTACTCCATGTGGGGTCTAACCTGGGCTTTATATAGTTTCATACGGTGGGCCGGCGTGAAGTATGCCTTCGCCCTACTCAGCACACCAAGCTTTTGCGATGCTAATTTAGCTTTCGCCTCCAAATGACCGCGGAACTGAACATCGCTCGATATGTCGACGCCAAGTATTCCAATGGTAGCTGTTTTCTTTAGGGGCGTGTTCTCAAAACGAGGAGAAACGACGAAGGGGGTCTTTTTTGCGGTGAACGCGCAAATTTGAGTCTTATTAGGGTTAAATTGGACTAAATTTAGTCGGCCCCAATCCGAGACTTTGGTTAACAAAGACTCGACCTCAGACACAAATTTGTTCCGATGTGCAATGACGTGCTCCTGTGAAATATTAACGCGGCCAGTGTATAAGGCGTCACCAGTGCTGTCATCCGCATAACAATGGACGCCGCTGATAAGCAGCAAGTCATTGATGGAGAAACAAGGTGGGAGACAGGACACAACCTTGTGGAACGCCAGCATTGACGGCCATGAGATCCAAGCATGCACCGTCGACAACGACCTTGATGCTCCGGTCTGTCAAAAAACTGGCGATCCAGTCACATAATTTCACAGGAAGCCCAAAAGCAGGAAGTTTAGAGATAAGAGCTTTGTGCCAAACCCTATCGAAAGCCTTCGCTATGTCCAGACTAACCGCCAATGCTTCCCCCTTCGATTCAACTGCCTCCGTCCACCGGTGAGTAAGGAGAGTTAAAAGATCACCCGCCGAGCGACCTTGACGGAAACCGTACTGGCGGTCACTAAGCAGCTGGTGATACTCCAAGTAACGCAGGAGCTGACAGTTGATGATCGATGCCATGATCTTTGACAGAAGGGGGGTTATAGCTATAGGTCGGTAGTTGGACGGATCTGAGCGGTTCCCTTTTTTGGGTATTGGATGCACCAAAGCTATCTTCCATGCTTTTGGAACGACGCCAAGCGAATAAGACAATCGGAAAAGACGCGTTAAGACCGGAGTCAACTCAGGAGCACAAGTTTTCAACACAATCAGTGGAATTCCATCGGGCCCACGTGATTTGTGGACGTCAAGGGAGAGAAGTGCTTTTCGCACTGCGCTTTGCCGAAATTTGATATCCGGCAAGGCATGGTTACACCGCGAGATATTAGGCGGTGAGGAACCTTGATCATCCAGTGTCGAGTTGGATGCGAAAAGAGAGCCTAGAAGATTGGCCTTTTCTTTTGCGTCGTGGGCCAACGAGTCATCACACCTCTGCAAGGAGGGAAGGGATGGCAAACTGAAATTTCCTAAGACAGCCTTGGCGAGCGACCAGAACGCACGTGTTCCCGAGGGAAGGCGAACTAATCTCTCGCCAATTCTGCCAATATGCTCCGACTTTGACTTATTTATCACTCTTTTGAAGGACCTAGAAGCCGAGTTATACTCTTTTTTAAGTTCGCTAGTATTGACATCCTTACACAATGCCGCATTAGCCCGGTAACATTTCTGCTTAAGGCGTATTGCCAGCCTGCAGGAGCGACCGAACCATGGCTGCGAATTGCCACCAACCGGCACCATAGA
>LUGF01000466.1:0-27659 GCA_001625245.1 Calycopis cecrops
TATCACTTAGTATAATACAATTCAATACAGATTTATATCAACAAAATATATCTATAATAAAATTGTTAAAACCAGTAACATCTGTAAAACTCGGGAACCACATCATTGACTGCAACATACATATCGAGTGACATCGTAGAACAGTATAGCTAAAGATGAATTTGACGTGGTCTCATTCTAACAAACACATTTTGTACGAATATTACCTACCAACTTGTGTATTCCTGGTACCACGGCGGCGCGCGGCGTCGAAGCCGATGACGCGCGACCGTTTTTATTAATTTACCCTCGCAGTCACTGGATAAATTAAATCTGCGTCAGTCTTTGGTGTTTTGTTTGCGAGTTGATTTATTAGGTGAAATTATAACTTAGTAACTATAATTAACTATATTTAGTAACTATATTTATATTGTAACTATATTTTAAGTTAACCGGCTTTGTAATTGTCTCACCATCATAAAATATTATTTAAGTACCTTGATATGGGAGAAGGCGCTGACTCCTGAGTCACAGGCTTAGGCCTAGTTTAGGAGTCAGAGTATTCAATTAAAAAGAAATGTGTGAAAAGAACCAATAAAGATTATTATTATTATATATTATTATTATAATTCACATTACTATTTCCTAATTTGCCTTTCGAATATTTTTTCTTTAATAGTATAAGAGGGCAAACAAGCAGTCGGCGACATTTTATTGACTACCGACGCGCATAGCCATCCGCATAGAGGCTATACAGATGCGTTGTTCTTCTTCCTCCTCCCCCCTCCATGATTACATAGTCGCTTTATGCCGGTACCATATAAGCGAGAGAACATCCCCTTTCGTGCCGGCCCAATTTGCACGCATGTAGCGTCCTACCTCTTACTGGAACTACAATAATTCCACAACGTATCAGACAAACTGACAATTATTAAATTTCAACTTCATTACAAAGTATGCTGAGCCTTGTCCCGTTGTACCCTATAAGGATGTTTAAAGATGAACAAGATGTTCGAAGATAGCATCTACAGACTGATCATCTTACTTAAAACAGATAAAAAAAAGCGATTAATCAAATTAGTCACCCTTTGCGGCTATATGCCTGCGCTGCGGTTCCACCCGCGTATGTTTCTATTAAATTTTTAACAATCATATTTAGCAGATGCCTATCTAGGTGATAGAGTAAGCGGTGAGTGGGGACAAGTTGGATAGAAGCCTTCTGGCCGGACTCGAATCAGACTAAATACGCTTCCTGAAATATGACCTTTCAAATTTCAGATTTGTAACTGAAAATAAGATCTCAAATTCTTAATCAACTTCACTTGCTAGGCCAGTGGTTCTTAACCTTTTAGTCCTGAGGGACCAATTGACAAAATTCTCGTTATGCCATGGACCACCCCAACTGAGTGGTCCGTGCTGTAACGATTTTTTTGTTAATTGATCTGGAGGTAATGGCATGGCTTGTGGACCACTTGATATGCTTCCAAGGACCAGTAGTGGTCCGCAGATCATCGGTTAAGAACCACTGTGCTAGGCGGTGAAAGAAACATCATCATCATCCATTTGATATTTACAGAACATACAATAAAATCTCTAATAATATCTATACCTACATATAATAAAACAGTAAAGTCCGTGTGTCTGTAGTCTGTACATTGAATATTTTTACGAAAAACTATTTGAGAGCGATGTTAAAATAGTATTAGAATACTTTTCCATGGTTTTTAATTTTTTCGTCTGTATGTTTGTCTTTTTGTCCATGCTAATCTCCGAAACTACTGGACAGATTCGAACGAAATCCTTTGTGGTGTTTAGATACCAAGTCAGGTCAACATATAGAACATTTTTTACTGCGGAAAAATCGCTCATTTCTATGGAAAATTTAGTAATTATATTTTACCAGAGGGATTTGAAAATTTGATAGAATTATAATATATAAAACATGCTACGCTAACGAAGTTGCGGGCAGCAGCTAGTATTAGCATAATGCTCCCTTCGCTTCATTTCAAAGATCAGACTCTTGCTGTAGCAGAATGTGTAAGAATCTACTCTGCAGCGGATCGGGTATCCTGAACCAAGTTTTAATTATATAGTAGTACTAGCTGCGCCCCACGGTTTCACCCGCGTAACTTCGATCCCGTGGGAATATCGGGATGCAAAATAGATGTTGGCCGATTCTCAGACCTACTTACTCAATATGCTCACAAATTTTCATGAGAATCTGTCAAGCCGTTTCGGAGGAGTATGGCAACGAGAACTGTGACACGAGAATTTTATATTATATTAGATTATTTCGACTTAATGAAACCAGTCAACTTAAGCAGCCTTTATAAGATTCTATCAAAAGTATATTTGAATAACGTGACATAATGTGCGTTTTTCCACTAGCCGGCCCGGCACCGGCCCGGCAACGGCACGGCACCGGCACGGCGACGGCGCCGTGGCTTCGTTTTTCCACTGCGCCGTTGCCGGCGACGGTTTACGCCCGGCGAGTATTGGAGTATTGTAATTTGTAATGTTTCTAAAATATTATGATATGAAATAAAGTATGAAAATGGTCAATATCAGTCAAATACCTAAACTCAAAATATAAGTTTATATCTATTTATCTAATCAGAAAAATATCATAGTCAAATAATATTTTAACTAATATATTAGATATTAGTTACGGTATTCTAATATTGCTACACGAATATATTGATATTACCTAATCCAAAATTTATTGTCATTAACCCATCTCTTAATCGAGTCTCCAGTCTCGACTCACGACTCTCCCCCGCCCCGCGTCCTCCTACCCGCCTCGCGTCCTCCTGCCCGGCCCGCGCACTCACACACGCACACGGTGCAATACATATACAATACACATGCAGTTTTGCCGGGCCGGCACCGGGTGGGAAGCTTGGTTCCACGGCGACGGCGACGGCGCCGTCAGGACTCAATGCCGTGCCGGCGCCGGTGCCGGTAAGTGGAAAAGCGTGCCATACATGTTCATACATCTTTGCTTCCACGGCGCCGTCGCCGTCGCCGTGCCGTTGCCGGTGCCGGGCCGTTGCCGGCTAATGGAAAAACGCCAATTAGTTTGCGATATAAAATCATTATAACTAGAATACACAAACGGACATATAAAAAGTCAATGTGAAAAGGACATGCGAGTGTTTGTACAAAAGTGACGTCATCAAGATGGACGCTGAGTGTTGTCGTTTGAAAAATCGCAATTACATTTCGTTAAACGCTTCATTTGCAATAAACTTTGGATCTTTTAAACTAAATCAAGATGGCTGTACAAGTGTTGTCGTATATAATCCGCCTTTAAATCAGATTTAATAACAACAAAAACACCGTTTCCAAAGTAGCCAAAAAAAGCCATCTAGTGTTGCCATATACAAAAAAATCACACATTAGCTTCCAAACAATCAACATTGCCGTTTTTAACGGGCCGCTGAGTGTTGCCGTGTACAAAAAAAAATCACTCACATTTCGCTTCATCTCAGACAATCATCTTGGCCGTTTTCACCGAGACACTAGCTTCGTTTGTGATGTTTTGACCGGCGTCTGCGCGGCCGCGGGGTGTGGGTTGCACAGAAATAGAACTTTTGGAATAACACTACACAAATTATAATCTTTGCGTCACGATAACATCCAGCGGTGTCGGTATGCAGTTCGTCTGTATTTCGTTTTGTAAAAATAATTTTAATGTATCATATTAGCGACGGGACGGGTACAGTTTTTATATTGGCAAATTCTTCTGCAGTATTTTAGTTTTAATAAAAAGTATACAGACAGAATACACGCAGTTTCCTTGCCTACGTCTTTTGCAGTGCATTGTACATATTAAACAAAAGCGACACAGCTACAAACTTGGTTCTGAAGTTTACAGAATTACAAGTTAATATGCACTTTATATTATTGCTATTAACTAAATATTTCCTTTAATTAATGTTTTTATTATGTTTAAGTTTACCTTAATACACCCAAATACATGAAAATGACTGGTCGAAGTTGATTTTTAGAGAAATCACAGTCAACAGCATTAATTTGGCATTTTTGTATAATTGGGCTCACAAATCAATAAACTAGCCCTAAATTCATGTTTGGGTTATATTCGTAGAACATTACATAACTATATTCATCTAACTGTTATTTAATGCGATTTTAATAACCACTACTGGTGGTCAATTCATTTTATATTTAATTTATAAAGAAAACATGTTTTACTGTGCATCTAAGTAAAACTTTTTTGTGAATAAAACTAAATAAAATATAACCAGTGTAGTGTCAGACTTAAGAGTTATGGTATATTGTATCAAGTATGTATTGTATATTGTCACCTTATTAATTTGTGCACATCAACGTACTTCTTTAACTACAAAAAACAATTTAGGGTAACATGGGCGTATATATTTTTAGTAGCTGTGTATAATTTTTTTCGCTAATTAACTACACTTAACCCACGAAGTGGGGCAGCTCGACTAGCAGATCGTGTTTTTGATTATTTCCACTATACATAGACATCGGCTGTCGAAATTTGACCAGAATTACACTCAAAAGTGTTAGCTATCAAAGGTCCTTTGTGGTTGCCAATGTTCATCCTGGCGACACAGGAGTAGCAGCGGTGGGAATGGGTGGTGGGCCAAAGCCCATTTTAATTATTACACACAAATCAATAGACACTACAATGGTTATAATTTAATCCTCCGCCTGGGTTTGGGTTTGTTCTACATATTTGGTCGTTGGCGTCTGTCCTGTTCTACCGGGTATTTAAATACCTCCCACACGCATCAGCTGCATAGCCTTAACAGGTATTTGCCTTTTACTTTAGAACTCTATTTATTTAAGAGAAACAAAACGTGTGCATAAATCAATAGCTTTATCGAAAAAATCAACATTTCTAGATTTAAATAAGGAAATTGTTCAAAATTGCAACCCAAGACAGCTGTGTTTCAAAAACGATAAATCTATACTAACAGCTATTTTCTATCCAGTGATAATTTATTAAATAATAGTGGGTTCCAGCAAAGATTTTTTTTTCAAGTCTAGGATATGTACCTACCTACGTACCTAACATATCCATCTATATATATAAAACTCAAAGGTGACATAGTGATCTATCAACGCACAGCCCAAACCACTGGATAGATCGGGCTCAAAATGCAATGCAGATAGATGTATGACGTATGCATCCGCCTTTTTTTAGAATTTTTAGAAATTCAACCCCTAAGGGGGTGAAATAGGGTGTTGAAGTTTAAATGGATTTCTTAAAAACACGTGTGAAATCGCGAGGCACATCTAGTAAATAATATACTATAGCTTTATTACAGAATTTTAGTTTAACCTCTAAAATTCATTGAGCATTTTATTTATCATATCAACCTTTTGTAAAAGGAATTTATGGAATATTTGTTTCCGTTAAGACATTAAAAATAATGGCAAATATATACCATACATACTTACATCTACAATCGAAAAACGTAACCATTCCTCAGTCGCATATAAATCTGTATTAACTTATCATACAATGGCACAATAAACTTCAAAATAAAAAAGATAATTCCCAAATTCAAAAAAAGATTATGTTCTCAATTTAAAATTTTAATTTCCGAGTCGAAATTTAAAATACCATAAATGACGACACTGTTGCCAACTGTTGTTTTGGCGTTTAATTCATTGGTGGCCAAATACGCGGAGCGTTCCATTTCTTCTGAATGGTGCAATAAAAGGAGAGTCCTTGGTGCCCACTGCTGGTGATTCACGGCGCCCACGCGAGTATGGCGGATAAAGATCGGTCCACATCAACCTAACACTTAGCTATGCAATTCTGCAGCGTAGTACTTTATAGGGTTGGCAAAAGTAACTTTTAATTATTTTTATGAGTAAAAAAGATAAACTTATTTTATACTTTGATATAAGTATATTTAGATAGTGCGATGATGGATATGGTTTTATATGGTGGTATAAGCCATATAAGTAAGAGGTTAGAGTCACCTGCATGCAGCCGAATTGGGTCGGCACAGCTGCACCGGGGCGGCACCTCTCGCTTACACCATACCGGTGTAAAGTGACAGCTGTAGTACGTTTCGTGTGGCGTATAAGTAGCCGCTGGCCCACAAAGAGGATGGAGGGCAACGCGTAATATGTATTTACTCTATGGGCATCTATGGGCGTCGGCAGTCATGAAAATGGCTTCGGCTGCTCAATCGCCTCCTTATACAATAATAAAGTTTGCCATTTTTTGTCCGTAGATTGCAGTATATTTGGTAATGATTATTTCGTGAAGACATTTTTTTTTACATGTTGACTTACGTTAGGAGCCAAAAGTTGTTCTATTAAACAGGTTTGAGGCACTAAGTTTTATGGTTTATCGTGTGTAGTCTCTAATTAGTTTCAAATTGATTTACTTTGGTGCTATTTGACGTCAATTAAAATCAAATGCGTCAGTTAAATTATTGTCTACATTCCTCAAAAGGTTAAAATAGGTATTATATAAAAATATCGCGTCATGACATTAGTCCTAGCTAATCACCGTGCTACTGAATCGATTTTATTGAAATCTAAAAAATAAAATAGACTATATTTTATTTTTATTACTATTTATCTATTTAGCCACTGAGTGTGACCGAGTTATCTAATATCATAACTAACATACTATATCTTCTATATCTACCACTAGTACATAGATATATTTTTTTGCAAATGAAAAGGGTGCTTCAAGCAGCGGCGAAGTAGCTTTGACCATAAGACAATTTAGTCAAAGCAATAACGCTGTTACGACTCGTACTTTTTTTTTTATTTTTTTACCCTTTATAAATTAATGATATTTTTTAACTAGTGCCAACCCTAGCAAGGTGTTAAGAGGTAAATTATAGTAACAATAATAACTGCTCGGAGTGCAGATATTGTTGCGTTCGTTAGATGACCGCATTATTGCAGCGGTTATACGTGGCAGTTGGCCTTCTACACCCTAACCTAACCTAAACCGCTAAGTAATCTGTCAGCTTACTCGCTCTAATGTCCCGCGCGTGACAGGATAAGTAGGATATCCGAAGGGATGTGTTAAGGGATATTGTAAGGTAACAGACTATGTTAGATACCACACCTTGGGAACAGTGGGAGGACCAGGCTGATTCTGTAGAATAATTATTGTAATTTGATTAATAAGTCTTATATAATATGATGACGTATTCGTACTGTTATGTTTGACAGTTTGTACATAGTTTCTCAATTCGTAAGTCCCTCTGAGTTTGTTTCTCCGGTTCTTCTCAGGACGGTGCTAGGGTTCAATCGGTGGTAGCCGTAAGTGTTGATGTTCAAAACGTAATTTTTATAATTCTATTTTAAATGAAAATATATTCATTCCTTTTACACTAAAACAATTGAACATACAATTAAGCTCTCAAGCTCTTGAACCGTCTAGCTTGATGAATAACTAAATAAGCTATAAAAGCAGTGGTAACGAGTAACAATCGCATAACTAAAAATATTTACAATTGTAGACGTTATATGTTACGTTAATGAGTGTAAAAACCAGTGATTGTAAGAAAAATACTCGGAACACGAACTAATGTACCGGCGATCAAACGCGGCTAGAGTAAGTCAAGGTTAATACGCCAATTATAATGTAAACATGAAAATTATTTATCTTCGATTAATGGTGGACGTGATTTTAGCCGTAAGTTTTAGTTAGTACAAACGTTGCTTGGCATCGGAATGGAGTAGACTCTCGTAGTAGGGGCATGATGGCGTATATGCTGTTTGTGATAGCCAGTATGGTTTATACAGGGTGATGATGCCCGTATATGTATCTCATCTATTTGTGTGTATATTTATGGACGTCAGTACTGTCCTACCTCCCGCGCACTACTTCTCTGTGGAATCAGCTACCGCCTTCAATGTTGCTAGACCGAGATACGACTAAGATACTTTATATGGAGAGAGTAATGCTCGGTGTTTCTCTGAGGGATCGAATCCTAAACGAAGTAATTCGCCAGAGAACTAGGGTAACCGACATAGATACTAGGATTAGCAAGCTGAAGTGGCAGTGGGCCGGTCATATCTGCGGCAGAACCGATGATCGTTGGGGTCGACTGGTTCAAGAGTGGAGACCGCGTACCGGCAAACGTAATGTAGAACGTCCTGTGACTACATGGAGTGACGACATACGCAAAGCTGTGGGCAGGAAGTGGGAAAGGCTAGCCGAAGATCGAGGCCAGTGGCGTGCTATGGGAAGGCCTATGTCCAACAGTGGACTGCAATAGGCTGATGATGAGATACGACTTAGGTACGAAGTATGAGATCGTCAAGAAAAGTGATTATACTTATGCCCTACCAGCAACGCGACCGCAAATCTTTGGTATGGCAGCTGTGAGTGGGCGTCGGAAATTACTTGCCTTCCAGTGATTCGATTTCAAGTTGCTCCCAATACGATAAATAAACAAAACAGCCCATTTTCCCGTCTGTCATTAGAGAGGGACTCATCGTCATCATTGTCATCGTTATTAAAATAAGAAAGCTGAAGTGGAAATGGGCAGGCCACCATTGGGCAGGTCAGAACCGCCAACCGGTGGGTAAGAAAGGTTCTCGAGTAGCGGCTTCGTGCCGGAACGCGTATTGTTGGACGGTCAACACATTGGGCTGATGCCCTGTTCAAAAGCCAGAAGACGTCTTCAGCTGCACATAGGGCTCCCCAGAGAGTCACGGTCATAAGCTGCTTGCATCCATCGGCTTCCCGCGATTTCGACCAGCTCATCAGTCCGCCGAGTTGATCTTCCAACTTTAAGCGTTCGGTACGCGAAGTCGCTACTCGAGAACCTTTCTTATCCACCGGTTGGCGGTTCAGACCTGCCCAATTGTTGGCCTGCCCATTGCCACTTCAGCTAGCTTACTTTAAGAACTATATCGATTACTCTCGTTCCCGGATCACTGAGTTTCAGCTCATGGCTCACAGAAAGCCCGAGAAAGACCCAAAAAAGACCAAACCGATTCTACTCCCGTAAAAAGTGGGAAAAACTCCCCGTGTGAATATGGGCCGACAATTATGATAATGTACAATCAGTGCACTGTGCACGGCGGTCCGCACGTGCCCCGCATTAATGCCGCCTGAGTTACGCATCGTAATTCATACCGCATGTATTTATAGTACTGTTATTATGTGCGTGATACAAATACTCAAATGTCTGTACATAGGTGGTTAAGACAAATATGTGGGATCTATAGGGGGTGAAAATAAGTCTTCCTGTCCTTTTTTTCGTATCCTACAGCTATACCATAACTGCTGAATGACCAGATGGAAATTTGGTATGATTTTGATTGCTGGATCAGGTTGATGGGCTCGACTTCTGGTTTATCTGATCCCAAAAAGGTGGTTGAAAAAGGGCAAAGGTATCGTAATCGTTTGCTTCTTAATGCAAAAGTACTTCAGTTGAGACGATTTAACCCATTCATACACAATTGCTGATGGCATCTTGGTATTTATTTAATCGACGAAGACAATCCATGTCCATTTTTCAACGTTCACCTGTCCATGATATGTATCCAAGGTTAACCTAACCATAGGCAGATGGCCAGAGGAACTCAGCAATAAAATATTGCAACCCCATCGCTGTTGGAGCCGTTTGATTAGTCTTAACAAGTACTTGAAGCCTAAATTAGATTCAAGGTTTGATGGAGCTGGAAGGGGCCATAGTAACTGTAATAAATAGCTTATAGCAAATGAGTTTGTTAAAACCCGACACTAAAGAAGGAGTGTTATGTGTATAGGTTAATCTCGATGTCTGATTTATCAGAATGGGCTATTTTCCAAGTTTTCAAAAACCACTCCAGAATGTTTACCAGTGATCAATGAACTTATACATTTTATATTTTTTATTCTGATAAGTATTTACTTTCAAATTTTAAATTCAAAATTTTAAAGATCCGCGAAAACGCTTCTTTAAGCAAAATGGCGTCCTGTGACGTAGATATTCTGTATCCTAAATGTCAAATAGTGAATGACTTATGTATGTGACTTATTTCATATGTAGCATTTGTTTAGTTTGTATTCTCTTTGTAATAACAAACATTTGTATCAAGTATCAACATTTAACAGTGACCATAATATTAAAATTATGACCTACAACTCTTTGACAAATGACAATTGACTTAGTTACTACGCATATTAAGGTACCCGGGGCTACCATAGAGCTCACGCAATACTGACGTCATAATCAATTTCAAGTCGTTTTGTATCACGTGACTCATGTATAAAAATATGTATTTTTTAAAATAGATTTTAAAATTAAATATTGATTATTTACTAATTATTTCACTACATAATGACTTCATAAATCATATTAATTAGAGATTACATTCAATGAGCTTATATTTTTAATACTGGAAAATAGCCCATTGTGTGATTGTTTGTCTGTGGCAACGTAGCTCACAAACAAATGGATCTACTTCGATGCGATTTTTTATCTGTTTGGTCAAAAAATGATTAGCAGTTTTAGCCTAGAAAAAGAATATAGAGAAGATAAAGGAGTAAAGAACAAAAACAAGCGATTTTTTTTATACGTTTGTTCAACATGGGTCTAGCAGTATCAGCCTAGATAAGGAGAGTATCAATTTCTTTCGTATTGGTTAAGGGATTTTTTAAACTTTAAATTCATTCTGTTATATTATCGTTGCGCCGCTTCCTAACAAACATACTACATACATTTGTCATATTATGTAGTGGCGATATTGTTAACAGTAGGCTATAGGGTTTCCACTCTGTCATGATGACGAGGCATCCTCGCATCTAATTATTACAGTGGGTGTCGTGGAGGATGTTATTAAACGGCTCTACGACGACAGACGGCTAATGCGAGTATCCTGTAGCTGTACACTTCATCTGAGGCGTGGACTTCTTTGATTATGTATATAAAACGTGACATAATTTTATTGCAAAAGTGACTACAGATGCCCATAAATATTCACACAATCGGAGGCTGTTCTCTTCTACCGAAAAGCCTAATAGCCCTACGGAGGGTTGTCAATTCACACAACAGACTATCACATGGGAAAGTATAAAGTAAGGCAAGGCTATGATACCATCACGTTACGACCAATAAGATTAGAGGCACCGCGCTGGCAATTTTTTATAGTATAAGGCTCAATTCACACCAAAAGCGCGGCGAAGCGCAGCGAAGCGAAGCGCAGTTTATGTGTCATATGAATTTCAACTTTATAATAATTACTATAATACTTATTATCGCATGAGAAACTCGAACGACTGCGCGGGAATTCGCTGGAATCCGCGCGGAATTCGCGACAATTCGATAATAAGTACCTACTACAGTAATGAAAATAATATTTAAATTTATATGACACTGCAAGTGCGCTCCGTTTCGCTGCGCTTCGCCGCGCTTTTGGTGTAAATTGAGCCTAAGGATGCAAACGGTCAGCCGGAGCAATTTTCAAGGCTACCGACGTCCACAGACATCCGCATAGTGGTTATACAGATGCGTTGCTCTCCTACTACACGCAGCTCCCCCCTCAATGGGCTACTTACACATCGCACGGCGACAGCACATCTGTCACTTTAGGCCGGTATCGTGTAAGCGAGAGGTACCGTGGTTGTGCCGTGCCCAATCCGGCTACATCCATGCGTGCAGCGTGGCACTACCTCCACAAACATATGTGTTATGTAAGGAAGCGTATACGGCGTTAAGTTTAGAATTGTTCCTGATCGAATCAATCTGGCTCCGCTAATAAAGTCCGTCGCGCCTGTTGAACTTTATGTCACTGTTCGTGAACCACCGATCATTTAATTAAATGTAAGTATGAGACGAGCACACGATCTAGTCAGAGACCCAACTCTTCGCCCTCCCTCCCTTTAGAATAGCTCAATGGGCGACCGATTAGCACAGTGTTAAAGTATAACACACCAACACGCGGTCGCGGGCTCGAATCCCGCCTAGGTCATAGATGTATTTATACATATAATAAATGTCTTATCCAGACAGTTTTAGCTTTTCCCTCGGGCTCCCTGAGATCATATCAAAGGGTCGTTGTGGTTGCCGCTGTTGATCCTGGCGACACAGGCGTAGCAGTGTTGGGTCAAGCCGGTTTTTTTTTATAGGGGGCAAATGAGACGGTGTTTAGTGACTACCGCCGACCATAGACATCCGCAAAAGTAGGTGTCTAGCAGACGCGTTGCCGGCCTTTAAGAAAGAGGAATGCTCTTTTCTTGAAGATCTTTAAGTCGTATCGGATCGCAAATACCGAGGGAGGCTCTCTAAGGCTCTAACTTATCCAAGCCAATTTTGGTAAGAGGTAGTGCCACGCTGTATGCTTGCATGCAGCCGAATTGGGCCGGCACGACCGGGGAGGTACCTCTAGCTTACACGAGGTCGGCGTGAAGTGACAGCTGTGCTGTCGCGTTTCGTGCGGTGCGTAAGTAGCCGGTGGCCCATGGAGGTGGGAGGAGAAAGGGGGGCAGCGCATCTGTATAGTCTTTATGCAGATGTCTATGGGCGTCGGTAGTCATCAAAATGGCTACAACTGCTCGTTTGCCCCCTATACCATAAAAAAAAAAAAAATGTTCTCCTAGATTACATTCTCCTTACAAGCAAAAAGTTGAGACTACCATTTAACAGAACATTAGTAAAGCCGCTCTCTGGGAGACACCTACGTCCAGCAGGGAAAGTCTCCAGGCAGCAGCTATTGCTGATGGTGATAAAGTATAGATTATTTTTTTATAGGATAAGGGGCAAACGAGCAGTTGGTAGATGACTACCGCCGCCCATAGACATCTGCAAAACTCGAGGCTTTGCAGGCGCGTTGCCGGCCTTTTAAGTATGAGTAAGCTCTTTTCTTGAAGAACCCCAGGTCGTATAGGCTCGGAAATACCGACTGTGGCAGCTCGTTCCAAAGTGATGTTGCGCGTGGTAAGAAATTGCGCCTGAAACGCACAGTTGTAGACTTTGGGACATCTAGGTGGTGGCGGTGGAACTTGGAGTTCTGACGCGATGTCCTAAAGTGGAACTTCGCTGCGGGTATTAACCCGAACAACTCCTCGGAACACTCCCCGTTGTAAATACGGTAGAAAATGCAGATCGAGCCTACATTTTATTACACAATTTTATACGCAATAATATATTTTTATCTAACACATTTGTTGTGCCTGGTACCCTCGTACACAATAACCTGTGAAACACAAAACCGGCGTATATCGTACAAAAAACTCCACAAAAAACTCGGCGATATCACTTCCAAAGTAAACCGAGACGAGGCTCTCTCGATTACAACGCGGCTGGGAACTGAGCTAATGGATGTTTAAGACTGTCACGTATAGTGGGAGATGTCGTGTGCGGTGACGTATTTGATTATAATAATATTGGGTTTCCGCACAATAAAACATGGATATGTGGATATATGGAAGAATATTTATATCTTGGACGGATGGAGTAAAAAACGAGCCGAATGGTAAGAGGTAGTGCCACACTGCATGCTTGCATGCAGTCGAATTGGACCGGCACGACCGGGGAGGTACCTCTCGCTTACACGAGACTGGCGTAAAGTGACAGCTGTGTGCTGTCGCGTTTCGTGCGGTGTGTAAGTAGCCGGTGGCCCATGGAGGTGGGAGGAAAAAGGAGGGCAGCGCATCTGTATAGCCTCTATGCGGATGTTTGTGGGCGTCGGTAGTCTTGAAAATGGCTCCGGCTGCTCGTTTGCCCTCCTATATCAAAAAGAAGAAAAAAAACGAGACAGTGTTCAAGATGCATACGAGCTTGGAACTGCTGACCCATGACCATCATGAGGAGGAAAGTTTTGGCCCCGTAATGCAAATATACAATATATAGTCTGATCAAACTCTTGCTGCATGATAAAATACCAGGCCGTAGAACACCCGGGCGTCGAAGAACATAGCTCCAAAATCAAAATCTGAATGTTTCCACACAGACATAATTGCCGTCTTCCGGACTGTAACATCACCGTCCCAAGTGGCTGATCAGTGATCACCGACCTCCGTTAGGAGATGGTACCCACAAAAAGATCCTCTAAAACAAACGGAACATTTGTCATAGCAAATACCTGTATACGTCAACTGCAACTTACAATTGATTTACTTGATGATTCGAACAAACATGAATCTGAAGTTAAAAGTGCGCGACGTCAACGAAGTAGTCGCTGTAAACCGTTTCGCTGGTGTTACGCTTAACAGCGCCGTAAGACATACACACAGACAAGTTTTGTATATATTGTTACATTGTCTACAACCTGGCCGGAGATTTTCTCTACAGTTTAATAAAGATCAGATAAAAATTCAATCAGGCATTTTCACTTGACGCATGGTCGAATATACAACTAAATTTGTAACGATTCGAATAGCTTCTGATATCGACTTTTGTTAGTATCCCCAGACAACGTTATTTCGAATACATGAGAAGACTTTTGACCCATAAAGATGGCAACTGCGGTCTCTGCCGCTAAAGTTCTGACCTAAAAACTGGTGTAAACTAAGAGAGAAAAGTATCAACAAAACAGTTAGGACTAAACGTCTGACGAAGCCGTGCAAACAAGACCAGTTCGTGGAAACAGTTTGTACAAACAGTGAACGAATCGAATTTTATACGGCTCCCACTGGGCGATTAACAAGTGTAACGAACTTCACAGTTTTGGGATGTTATGACCAGACTGTAAATAGTTTTCTTATGTTTTATGAAGAGGGCAAATTAGTTGTCCGAATATTTTGATGATTGCCAACGCCTATGGACAATATTTCATATCATTTTTGTTATGTAGATGTGTTGCGTATTCCCCACAATGGGCCACGGGAAACTCAAAAACCGAACTAATACCTACAGTATAAGACTCAATTCACACCAAAAGCGCGGCGAAGCGCAGCGAAACGGAGCGCGCTTTCAGTGTCATATAAATTTAAACTTTATTTTCATTACTGTAGTACTTATTATCGAATTCACGCGACTTCCGCGCGGATTCCAGCGAATCCTCGCGCAGTCGCGGGAATCCGCGTGACTCGTTCGAGTTTCTCATGCGATAATAAGTATTATGGTAATTATTATAAAGTTGAAATTCATATGACGCATAAACTGCGCTTCGCTTCGCTGCGCTTCGCCGCGCTTTTGGTGTGAATTGACCCTAATGTGAGAGAGGTACTGGCCCTGTCATACTGGCTGTATTGCAGCATGGCACTACCTCTTACTAAAATGACACTGCAAATCCAGTATCATATTAACACACGACTGTAATAACATTTAGACACGTCATTAAATAATCACTGAAAGTGCCACAGAGCCGCGACTCGCGAGGGCAGAGCTGGCACGCGACGCCGTTGGCAACACCTCGCACATTCGCGCAAATGATTTTTGTATTTCATTAAAAACTTTTTGGACACACGTTTTTATTTTTTATGCATATAATATTAATATACTATTATTATTATTTTTTTTTAGGTAGAACTATGCTAAGACAGAAGGTCAGTGCAGCTTCATCGATGAGAGGCGAGCACACTGGGGAGCTCAAGCCTCTGTATTTTAGCTCGATGGGGGGGCAGACCCCCCCTTCTTTCCCAGCTACTGGGAGAAGGCAAACCGGACTATTGCGATTAATAGGTTATGCTATTATTATCTTGACCAGAAGGACAGCGGGTGTCCTCCTCTCCCCACCTCTAACGGAGGGGAGCAGCTCACGCGCGGCAGCTAAAAAGTGGCCGACACGGGTCATGAGCTAGAAGAGGTCTATGAGCTATCAGAACTGGGGGGAATATACTATTATTAATATTAGGTATTGTGAGCGGTAAAGCCAAGGGAGTAGAACTGGCTAGGCACAGCACATATTAATCATCATAAAAATATCCTGTGCCATCAACACGAAGGATATTAACGGTATAATTATTTCTGGTAGACATCATTGTCCTGGTGGACCCGACAACTCTAGGAAGGAGCATAATGCTGGCAAGTGCCTCTGATCATGAACATGTTTAGTCCTACGATGACTACTCCTTGCCTATAACGCTCGCCCTAATCGTATCTAATATATAAAATTCTCGTGTCACAGTTTTCTTTGCCATACTCTTCCGAAACGGCTTGACCGATTCTCATGAAATTTAGTGAGTATATTGAGTAGGTCTGAGAATCGGCCAACATCTATTTTTCATCCTGATATTCCCACGGGATCGAAAGTTACGCGGGTGAAACCGCGGGGCGCAGCTAGTATGCATATAATATTAATATACTATTATTAATATTAGGTATTGTGAGCGCTAAAGCAAAGGGCGTAGAACTGGCTAGGCACAGCACATATAAATCATCATAAAAATATCCTCTGCCATCAACACGAAGAATATTAACGGTATAATTATTCCTGGTGGACATCTTTGTCCTGGTGGACCCGACAACTCTAGGAAGGAGCATAATGCTGGCAAGTGCCTCTGTATATAAAATTCTCGTGTCACAGTTTTCGTTGCCATACTCCTCCGAAACGGTTTAACCGATTCTCGTGAAATTTTGTGAGCATATTGAGTAGGTCTGAGAATCGGCCAACATCTATTTTTCATCCCGATATTCCCACGGGATCGAAAGTTACGCGAATGAAACCACGGGGCGCAGCTAGTTAATATTATAAATGCGAAAGTTTGTATGTTTATTGTTTGTTACTCCTTCACGCAAAAACTGCTGAACCGATTTTCATGAAATTTGCCACACACATACAGGGTAACTTGGATTAACACAGGATAATTTTTAATTCCGAAAAAAATTTCCACGGGATGATTTTCCACGATATCGAAATTTGCGCGGGTGAATCCTCGGGGCGCATAATAATATATGAATAAAAGATGGAAAGCGAAAAGAATTTTTCAGATCATGATGTATGGACGGATAGATTTATGGCGATAACGCTGGGACCGCTTAACTGCTCGTTTACCCCCTACGGCATAAAATACTCTCAATGGTAGGAACCATACCAATTCAGAGTATGAAGAATGGATGGAGCTTGGAATTTTTGTTCAGATTTCTCTGAAATACGTTATGGACGCACGTGGACAATAAAGCGACGCACGTGGTCGTTAGCAGAACATAAAAATAAATCCAGAAACCTGAGTAAAGTAAAAGAAACATCAAGCAAAGGTAAGATGCAATTAATTTGGACCGGCGCGGCGAGAAGCTATGCGTGTGAGCAATTACTCTTATTAATCTTCCCTGTCGCACTCACGTTTAATCAAAAAACAAAAAGGACCTTGAGGTATACATTTACATGATTAATGTAATTGTCGTGTTTGTTTTGTTTTATGATTTTCGTGGGATTGGTGCCTTTGCAGGCGAAATGAGCCCACGCGAGACTGACACCATACGCAGGAGATTGGCGTGAAGTGACCCAATGCACAATGGAAGGATGGGGAAATGCATCTACATAATCTATATTGCTCTATGCGAATAAATATGGGCTCAGAAGCCATCAAAAGGCTCCGACTGCTCGTTTATCCCCTAATACAACACATATCTTGAAACAAACAAGGCCTAATTTATTATTATTATTATTATCATCATTATTGGCTTTTAGACATCCGTGGCGGCCAAGTTGATGCCGCTGCTATTCAAACCCAGATAGTACACGAAGATTCTTTTTCCGCCTAATCCATGGTCGACCAATATCCGGTCACGGCACGCTAAATGTAGACAGCCACTACAGAATTTCACTCGTCTAACTACCACCTGGTTTCCTAACTTCCAGCTCCTTTTAATGCTGGGCATATCGCAAGACATCGGTTTAGACTTTTTATTTTCAGTACATATAACGTTTAATGCAGGCATTATATTGATTTTCTAGACCTACAAATGTTTTTAATTACCAAGAACGGCTACTGTTTTTTCGTGACTACCCAAGTTCGTGCTCATATTATTGATCGCCCTTTTTGTATTTCTTAAGTTGGAGAAAACAAGCAGTCCGAGCCATTTTCATACCTACTACCGACGCGCAGAGACATCCGCATAGATTAAAAATTCGTTGCCCTCCTTCCTCCTCTCGCCTCCATGGGCCATCAATATTTGTAGCCGATGTACCTGTACTGATTTACGAACATGAAGTATTTTTATTAGTGTTATTACAGTGCCAGGCACTAGGACAATGCAACGGGCGAATCAGCTCGCGTGACGTCACTGCATTCCTGTGCCAGAAATAGTCCGGAAGCGAGATGTGCAAGATCTATCAGACCGTGACTCCCTGTCTACGAGACCGTTAGTCTGGTTCAATGAACCTTGAACAGAATATGAAGTAAGGTTTTGGGTAATCAAACATAAAAGGCCAGTTGGAAGCCATTATGTCCCCTTCTCTTGGCGTAAATGGTATAATTTATCTTACTTTTTCATCTACAAGTACTATATCATTCTATAAATAATTTTCAATCGTTATAAAAAATAACCTATGTTAGTTCCTGATAATGTAACTTTCTATTCGTGAAAGAATAGTTAAAATAGGTTCAGTACTTATGGAGTCTATTTGATACAAACAACCAAAAAGTCTTTCCACTTGAAATAGTACTAGCTTTATAATGTAACTAGCTGCGCCCCGCGGTTTCACCCGCGTAAAAGAGAAGTTCCAAAATTGTATGAGCCCTGGGTGTACTCTTGTACAGCTAATGGCATAAAGGAAATACAATTTGAGCAACATTTGCATAGTTTAAATCCTAGATACGTCTTTATTTCAGACGCCCAATAAATATAATTTTTTTTTTTTTTTTTTTAGATAGAAATTACGCTAAGGACTGAAGGTCAGTGCAGCTTCATCGATATGAGAGGTGAACTCACCTGGAGCGTCGAACCTCTGTACTTGTGGTCGATAGGGGGACAGACCCCCCCTTCTTTCCCAGACTAATGGGAGAAGGCAAACCGGACTTATTGCGATTAATAGGTTGTACTATTATTATCTGGCCGAGGACAACGGGTGTCCTCAACTCCCCACCTTTAACGGAGGGGAGCAGCTCGCGCGCGGCAGCTAAAAAGTGGCCGACACGGGTCATGAGCTTGAGGAGCTCTGTGAGCTATCTTGACTGGGGGGCCCGGACCCCCCTTCCACCACTGGCGGGTGGTACGACTCGCGCGCGGGTGTCGTGATTAACCTAACCGGTTCGGCGGTTTGATTTGAGCTCTGCAAAAGGGCACTGGCATTATTCCCTGAGACTAAACTAACATCGTCGTTCTGGCTGTCAGGAGCCGAACGTGTGTGCTGTTTAAATATAATGTTTCCACAATATGCAACACTATGACATTAATAACAATGGCGTCTTGTTTATAAATCTGACGTTAGACGTATCTGTCAAACAATTGACATTGCAAGTCCATTAATCGGCCTCGAATTACAGCATTTTTAAAGTTAAATATAAATAAAGTACTTAATTTTAAAAATACTGTGGTCAAACAATGATAATGAAACCTCATGGGATAAACTTTTTTAGTATCACAGAATATTATAACACTTGTGTTGAAACGCGTCATCTTGACAAGTGTTGTCAATTAAAAGTAAAACTTGAATTTTTAGATGTTTCATGCATTTTATTTCGTGAGTTCAACGAACTTAATGTATTTTTTTTGAATTCTATGTATTTTTCTTTATTTATTGTTATCTGCACAAGAGTACACCTGAAATGGACCGTCTCCTTTCGATCCCGTGGAAAATCATCCCATGGCATCCCATAGGAACGTTTTTTCGGGATAAAAACTATCCTATGTGTTAATCCAAGTTACCCTCTATGTGTGTGATAAATTTCATGCAAATCGGTTTTGCAGTTTTTGCGTGAAGGAGTACAAACAAACAAACAAACATACAAACTTTCGCATTTATAATATTAATAAGATATTGTATAATATCGATGAACATTACATTCAAATAGAACTGCAATAGAATTCCAATATCTGTCGCAATCATTTTTTGACCCTTCTAAAAAATATTTTGTTTTAATAAAAAGTATCTTAGATGTTATTTCTAACACCTCTAGGAATATGTGTACAAAGATTCATGATTGTCCGTTAAGTAGTTATGGCGTGAAAGCGTAACGAACAAACATTCACATTTAAAATATTATATAGGGAGTATAAATCGAGCACAATTTATATAACTCTCAGAGCCAACGCGGTTAGCGACAGAGGAGCATGGGAAGATTCTATAGATACCAACCAACCCCACTTCCTAATATTATAGATGCGAAAGTTTGGATGTATGTACATACTTGTGTTAGCCAAAGACTACTACGTATTTTGTGGTACATGTACTGACAGTATCTGATCATCCCGCACGAGCAATATGCATATATCTATGTGGGAACATAGCTAGTGAAAATTATTACTAGTGATACTACTACTTACTGTATCGATACAGATTTCATAAAACAATAATGAGGCGTCACTGAAAATTTGTGTCATGTCATTATGTAGTGACATAATAAACGCTGCGCCACCTCTACTGGTCACATTATTTATCTTGCTAATTTTACGTATGCAACATCATAATTTTGTGATAAATATTTAATAATCTTTCTTTCTGTTTTCTTTTGAAGTGACTTAATTTCTATCTTCTAATACATAATATTTATAACTTTTTAAGAAAAAAGTAAAAACAAAACAAGAAATTTACCTCATCATTAGAAAATATATTTCTTTTATAGTAAAAAATGCATTCAGTTTTATACTTTTAATGCAGCTTGCGTGATTATCAAGTTATTGATTTAGCTTAAGCTGTTATCGGATTAAACTTATATCAAACGTTGCAAGTCACAAATGAACTTTTAACTTCAAACCATTTCAGACTAATTTTACATATCGTCTGTGAAAATCTAACATCGCTTAAGTTAGCAACTTTTCAGGAGAGCAACAAAACTTATTTTGATATTTTCGTTATCAAAGTATTTTTTTTTTATGGAAAGTCAATAAAATACTTACGAATCAAATTGAAACAAGTTTTAAATGAATAGCTTTGTTCCTTAATTTATTTTTGTGACTTAAGCAGTGTTGTAGGGTCAAAAACGTTAAAAATTATAGGATACTTGGACGGTTTTAGAACTTCACCGACGTTATGTCTTCTGGTATACTATTTTGACCCCTAATCCAATAAAAATACGCTACATTTTCATTTAATAATGTAGGTTATTGTTTAAAAAGGGTCCCTTTGTATACAAGAAATCCAAATAGCGCAGTCGTGTTTGTTTAACTGTACCTACGTTAACAGTACGCCCGCAGCTTGCAGCGTAGCTCAGAACTTGGTAGTAGGAAAAAATATTTGGCATGGATATTGCATATGAGTCACTCCGACAAAGTGGTGAAAAATATTAAAAATTGACAGCGCTGAGCACTAACGTTTGACGGCACGTCTAGCCACCATGAATGTGCTGAAACATAGGTGTCTACTTCGACACGTGATTAAAACATGACTGAAGAATAGATGTAATGGTCGCCGCACACTTATTAACACGGAAAGGGATCGTAAATGCCTCGTCTAGAAAAGCGAAGACGATACGATTACGTTACGTTTCCCATTAGTGTGCGCTGCAGTATGAAGTTTCATACAAAGAATACTGACCGGCTCGAGGTGATACGGTTACGATCCCTTTCCGAGTTTTGATAAGTGTGCGGCGACCATAAAGCGTAACGTCGAGTATTAAATGTAAAACATTTCGTTTCACACGATTGCACTCCTACTTTTTCATACCTAACCGTTTCATAAGGATTCAACTCCAAAACAAAAGCAAACGCCATAAAACCTTTTTAAACGCAAAACAAAGGAACGGCGAATTCGAAACGAAAAAAGAGGTTTTAATTGTTTTCAAAAGCGCATTGTTTATGGATACACGTAGCAATGTGAGCGGAAAATGCTGCCGCATATAAATGGCTAGACCATAAAGGGGACCTGGCTGATAGGGCGACCACACACAAGATACTTTTAGCATCGGCGATTTAGATGCTTTTTAGAAGCTGAATGCAGCGACGAGACGCTCCCCAGAGCACACTTAAAAACGCGGCGATTGAGTCGCAAAGCAACTGCGAGTGTTGTGCAGGTATCCAGCATCGGAGCAGTCTCTAGATCGAGCGATTCTGATGCCGCGCCTGGACGCGGAGAGTCGCCGCAGCATTGACGCAGTCGCATAACCGCCGATCTGTGTGTGTTGTCGCCCTTATACGAAAACGTCCGCGGCGACTGCCGCGAGACATCCACACAATCGCCTTGGAATCTCGTTCCGTGATATTAAATGTCGTATAGGGGCGACAGTTTTAAAATTATAGCCACTACTTGGCGTGTTAGGGTTAATTCACACCAAAAGCGCGGCGAAGGGCAGCGAAGCGGAGCGCAGTTTACGTGTCATATGAATTTCAACTTTATAATGATTGCTATAATACTTATTATCGCATGAGACGCGCGGATTCCCGCGAAGTCGCTGGAATGCGCGAGGTCGCTGGAATGCTCCAGAAGTCGCGAGAATTCGATAGTAAGTACTATAGTAATGAAAATAAAGTTGAAATTCATATGACACATAAACTGCGCTCCGCTTCGCTGCGCTCCGCTTCGCTGCCCTTCGCCGCGCTTTTGGTATGGATTGACCTTTATGGAGGTGGAGATTTGTAAAAGGTAGTGCCACACATGCAAGTGAATTGCGCCGGCCGGAGAGGTGCCGTTTGCTAACGCGAACTGGTGTAAAGTGATAGCTGGTGTGCTGTCGTGTATCGTGCGGTTTTAAGTGGCGCATGAAAGGGAGAGGTCGAAGGCAACGCATCTGTATATCCTTTATGCGATGTCTATGGGCTACGGTAGTTGTTTTTTCTAAGTCTGAAAGAAATACTGTGTTCTAATTTCAAAATTTAATTCAAAGTCTAGCCTAACTAAGCCTCTATTTCTCCTATTTGTATATCTGTATTGTCGGGAAACTATATTTTTTCGGGAAGCGGGACATCTCAAAACGAGCGTAGGGCCACTACGCTCGTTTCGGCAATGTATTAGGGGAGTTTGCCGACTGCACCCCTCACAAAATGTCGACTGAGATCGTCTTTCGGCGTTTACAATGGCGTAGCTTCACATTTGAGGCCCCTGTCAAATCGATCGAAAGGGCCCCTTTTTGCCAAGCTCGGGAATGTTAGGGACCTATGCTTCTCTGAACCACTGTAGGCCCGTGGCATTTTACCAAAAAGCTCTATTGTAACTGGTTCTTTTGTTGAATTTACTTTCATTTTTTTTGTGCCTCTTTCGCACCTTACTAGGCCGAGAGCGACGGCGCATCGTACTCTAACCCCACGGACATCTTTGACTTATAAAAACAAGGAGTGCAGGTATAAGGATATCGAGTACATATGCACGGAGATAAGAAAGTAAGAAGTCTCAGCTCACGGGTAATTGTAGACAAAAATGCAATCCAGGCCTTCTTACTTTACTTGTTGTATTTATTGTACGAGGCAGTGCTATGCTGCTTTGCAGTCGAACCGGGCTGGCGCGACCGGCGGGGAACTTCTCGATCACATGAGACCGGCGGGGAACTTCTCGATCACATGAGACCGGCATATAGTGACAGCTACGTTGTCACGTTTCGTTCGGTGTTTCCGTGGCCTATTGAGGAAGGAGGTGAAGGAGGGCAACGCATATGTATAGCCTTGCTTGGGTGGATATTTATGCGCGTCGATAATTAATCATACAAAGACTTCGGCTTAAAAAAAAACCTTGTCGAGGTGCGTATACTTTTCTGTCCGACGTAGATGGAAAACTGAGGTTCTCCTCGCGGAGCTGAGTGCAGATAAGTATATTTCAACTGTCCATCCCAATAGTTGCGCAGTACATGCGCCACGAATAGTAGAAATAAAATATAATTTATGTAGTTCTTATGTGTTGGAGAATTGTTGTGCAACTGACTTCCTTGTTTTATTTATAGTTGCGGCGGGCATTCAAATTTATCATCTTTGTGTAATAAAAATTAATAGTACGTATTCATTTTCTTGAAGATTCCTAGGTCGTATCGGTCCGGAAATACCGATGGCAGCTGATTGCATATCGCAGTAGTGTGTACGGTTGCCAGGTGTCAGGATTTGGCCGGACGGATCTGTCAGGCCAGATTTACACAAGTAGGGCCTGACCGGCTTTTTTTTTATTTTTTATACCACGATAGTGGCAAAAAAAGCATACGGCCCACCTGATGGTACGTGGTTACGGTAGCCAATGGACGCTTGCAACACCAGGGGCATCACATGCCCATTGCCGACCCTTTAGGAACCTATTGACTCCCCTCTTGAAGAACCCCATATTGTAGCCCTCTGGGAAAACCTTGATGAGTATATCAAAAAGTTTGCGGGAGTGTCTTTGTTCGAGTAAGTCTCAAAAGAATAACATTAATAAGCCCATAAAACAAAACTACCAATTCTTTTTTTTTATCCAGTGTGTCAGGTTTTTAAAACAAAATGTCCGGCTAAATTTGAGCATGTGTCAGACTTTTTCACTTTTAGGTCTATATCTAAAGATGTTACCTTTCTTTTAATAAAGATTCAATCGTAATAACATTCTAAGAATGATGGCTTCCATGACACCTGCGCTACATTCGCGATACACACAGGAATTTGTATGACACAATAAACACGACGCGATTCTAAGAAAAACACGGCAAGGTCGTACAGAGATAACAAAAGATTAAAATTGTGTACAATTTGTGTTCTTGCAATAGTTTAACATTGTTCAATGTATGTCGCATGTGGGGATTATGCATGCAAACTTCACACAAAACGTCCTAAACTATTTGTAAATAAACTGTCAGAAAAATATTGTAAGAAAACCATTCACTTACACACACATACAAACGCTATTTAAAAAATTGTAAGTGATGTATCTATAAATTAAATTGGTCTGTAGTGTATCAGACTAAAACTTTAGACAACACTATTGCGGCGTTGCAACCAGGTGTACGCTCCCTCACATATACAGGCACAAGTGATTTATGCATCTTTTATGCGGTTTTAGAAAAATGGGTTTATATATTTGGGATTACATGTTAGGAAAGCAGAACTAGCAGATGGCACAATGAGGGACTGGAAAAACACCAGTGGCTGACATATGATTTCATAAAACAGCAAAACTGATGTGATAGTTGGTTATGCTGAATGCAAACAGCTCATGGTGCCAACTCATAATAAAAAAAACCTTGGAATGAGACACAAGCAAAAAGACTGTATGTGTGCCTGCAATAAAATTATAACCAAACATTAAATTGAAATACATAAAACCTACATATTAACTTTTCGGGTACCGCGGACGTCTTAAGACGCTTCAAAAAAAGGCCGTGAACACGTGTTCGGTACCGGAGGTTTTAATCTAACGACTTCTCATATGTTAAAGCCACGCTAGTTAGGATGTAGCAGGGAACATTCATCCATTCATCTCCATAATACTACTAAAATGTAGACGAACAGCTACAAAATTAACCTCATTCTGTTTCAGACGGATAAAAAGAGTAGCTAAAACATAGGTGAAAATTTTTTAAACCGAAAAAGATTGCCAAATCTACAAATATACGCCTACATGGCTACGCCCTAGACAAGAGTGGAAAAGATAAATTCATCACATTTTTTGTATCATTGAGCCAAATTAGTAGTCAGAGCTTATATGTGATGATAAACATCCACACAATAGTTACACCAACCCTTTGCCCTCCTTTCTTCGTCTCCCTGCTTCATGGACTAGGTTAGGGACCACTCAACGGTCCTTGAATAATTATATTGATGCAAAAAGGCACAAGATGATATGTACTCAAACTAAGACACTTGATAACATCACACCACCACCATTTTCAATTTGTCACTTATTTGTCCTAAATACATGCAAAAAGAGAGTCACCCACAGACCTATTTAATTTGTAAATTATATTGCTATGGTATAAGTGATAATAATATCATCTATAATTTAAATTAATACATACTTCGAAATTACTAAATGTTTACATAATTGTTTCAATAAATATTCATGGCATAAAGTGTTTAATTTCAATATAAAATATATGTTTATACTATAATACATCTTTTGTTTAATTTAATTTTACAGAAAAAAAATAAAAGTTTAATATGATGAAATAATTGTTTATCAAATTTCATGAAATCAATATGTGAGGTAATCAAATTCATTATCAAATGAGAAGACTAGTAAATAAATGTTGCATAATCTTAATATTTTCATTGACTCATAAAATACAACACTATGACCCAAAACATAATGTTGTATTAAGAAATACTCTTTTATATTATAAAAAGCAGTTATATGTACATAGTATCAATTTACATTTTTATGAAAATTGTATTGCGAAATGGGATTTAAAGGCATAGCATAGAATGTCAGTGTAAAATATCAAACTAACCTCACAAACAGGCTGTTAGAAGGCACTCGGGAGCACTTGGGTTATTGGCAGACATCAACCATCCTGTGGAAGACCATAATATCATACTGTTGCATTTCCTTGATTAAGTATGTCCCATATTAGTAAAAAATACGGTTAAACTTTAAAAGCCCAACACAGTCAAGGATACAACGTTGGATGGGAGCCAATATGTACTACACTAAAGCAAGCAAAACTGAAATTCATAAGGGCAATCATGCTGTTATTACATGTGACATGGCTAGTAAGTAAATAATAAATGTTAAGTGTAGCCTTTCCATTGCTATACGTCTGTGTATTGCTCAAGAGTAGTGGTTTGTATTAGGAATGTAAATTTCACAATGTATGTACTTACGAAATTTCTACCTCGAAGGGGCATTTCACTCAAAAAAATATCGAAGCAGTTTCTGACCAAAAGGTACTAAATTAAACAGAAAATTCACAATGTACAGTTTTATACACTCACTTTCACAATTATAAATAATTTCCCAATCTCGCACCGCGCTTCGAGAACCTATTTTGACTTAACTATTTTTCGTTTGACGCCTGTTGACGCCTGACGGCTTGTCGCTTTTGACTTTTCTAGAACATTCACGTTTTTAAATTACAACTCATGATTAGTCAATGCATTTAATGTTATAAATCCGTGTCGCTTAAATTAAACACTATTAAATAAATCGCTTGGGATTCACGCAAAACTATTCAAACTGTTTTATAAGGTTCTTGATAAATTAATAAAGAAGAATTGGAAGTCAAAGAGAAGGCATATGGCAACACAAATGTTCTTCGTAACCTCATGAACAACGGCAGGATAGACAATAGCAGCTACTTCTCCGCATTGGTAACACGGGTAGTCCATGAGTGAAAGGCACGACAATGGCTCAACTTCTCTGTGAATAATATTTAAATAAGAGCCCCGTGGTATGTCCGTAATATCGATCTACATAAAGATCTCGAGCTCCCCTCTGTTAGTGGGCACTTCAAAGTGCTCACTAAATCTCATTTCGATAGGGCCACCTCTCACCCCAACCCCCTTGTCACGAAAGCAGCGGATTACAACCCCGACTGCGTGACTAATGTCGGTCGCCGTCCCAGACATGTTCTGGCTGACGCCGACGACATTATCACTACAACTGTTACACGAGTCATACAGACACGTAAACATGACAGACACTCAGCCGCGAGGCAGGTACACTACACCCCTTCCGGGGGAGTCCGGACGCGGACACAGTTCCGACCACAACTTCACCCTGACAGACAACAGCTCACACGTTCGGCTCCGGTAAGCCAGAACGACGATGTTAGTTTAGACTCAGGGAAT
>LUGF01000466.1:27764-38750 GCA_001625245.1 Calycopis cecrops
CCTGCTTTAGCGTAGAATCTATCTAAAAAAAAAAAAAAAAAAATTTAAATAAGATTAAAAAAACTGAAATATACAATTTATAATATAGTTTTTTGTAATATATGGATCTTGTAATTTAATATTATATCAGTAAATTTCTTCGAATATGAAACTAGGTATTTTAATTGGTTTATGTAATATATAATTCTCAAAATTAAGTATCGATTAGAAATGGACTTAAATAAACATGACTCGATACTGATACTATTGAATATTGTAGTCGATAGTCAATACTCGAGAAACTAAAAGTAAGGTATATGGTAGAATGGGTGATATTTTTAAAACCAAATATTCGATGTCCTAAAAATACTTTATTTAGATAATTTAAAAAAACTACTCAAGAATTCAAAGCTACCACAAATATCTTTATTTGTTCATCAAACAGAATCAACTAAATTAACAAAACAATTGTCTTTGTAATTCGTTCTTATAATCAAAAACAAAATACAATAAATATCAATTAATTAAAAAATAAAATTATTAATGCTTGAATCTATAGCAATAAATCTATTGGCAAATATTTAGAGATGTAAGTCTAATGTAGCGTTTACACGTTGGGCCAACCTAGGCCAACTCAGGGCTGCCTAACGTATTATAATATATAGTATTGTCATACTAAATTAAGAATAGAAAGCTATCTAAGTCCAAACTCTTCGTCTGCCTTCCTAAACTATACCAAAAATAACTATGTTTTTGACCGAAAAGTATGATTTTATATTATAGTACGGTAGGCAGCCCTGAGTTGGCCTAGGTTGGCCCAACGTGTAAACGTACCATAATAAGTAACTGCTGTTTAATCTAAAGTATGATGTGAAATAGAAAAATAAATAATTCAAATTTTTTTAATAATTTAATATAATTTATTTTTTAATATTAATATAAATACGCCTATAAAAACGAATGTTAAAAAATTATCGATTTTTAAATAATCGATTATTTATTCTACATCCCTACGTGATTCCGAATAGAGCGCTGTCATAGACCTATAGATTCTCTATATAGTTTGTGGTCATAGACTTAGCGCTGTTTTACACATGTTTGAAACTCAATCAAAGATCAAAATAAATTTTACAAGCTAATTTAAATTTGAATGTTAAATCATTTTGCTTATTTAATATACAACGTTGTATATATGTAGGCGTGCAAAAGATGGATTAAATCTGAAATTACTCGGTACACTAACTCGTGAATTGTGTAAACAAATAATTTTTGTTATTAGTATCAGTGTCATTACAAATTGATAAAGGATAATCAGTATAAACTGATAACAGTTCTACGTGAGGTACTGCGAGGAAGATTTTACTAAACGGTTGCAGTTAAAGTAGAAAAATGGATAGAATTCTTTTGCATAATAAGGTTAAACTGTTATTTGAAAAGCTGAAAGATCCCAATTTTGTTATGAGCAATTATTATGTTGATAATTTTTTTATAAAGATGAACTCCGACGATGATGATGGTAATACTTTTTATTTATATTTAACAAAAATTACAATTAGTGTTCAATCTGTGATAATATTTAGTGCTTATTACATCATTGATCACAGATGCGACTAAAAAAATCGACCCTGAACTATGTGTTGTCTAAATAAATAAGATAGATGTTTTTTGTCGCATCTATTCATATGAGCCATATTTATCTAACTTACAATCCTTTTTTATAGATTTTTTTTCATGAATACTTGCTGCTTCTTCATTATAGAAAAAAACTGGCCAAGTGTGAGTCAGACTCGCAGACCAAGGGTTCCCTATTTAATAGAGATAATAGAGCTAATCAAATTATATGAGTTGTCAAAGTTAGTTTGAAACAAACTACGCTTATAATTTGAATAATTTTTTTATGATATAATTATAATTTATCACTTTTCGTATTCATTACTATATGTGTGCAGTAAGCGCTTACTTCTTCCTGGATTTCACTATTCTAGGTTAATGGGAAGTACCCTATAGATTTTAGAAAACATGCGATTTCATTCAAAATTTCAACATAAATATCTGTAAGTTTTTATTTTGTTGACCGAAAAGTATGATTTATTCATAGGCAATAAGAGGTAACATACTTCAGTATTTGATAGAATTTCTGTTTGATCCTTCCATGCATTTACATTTTTTTAGAAACCTGTTTTATAATGGAACCTTAAAAAAATTTGCTTATCAAAAAGATTATGTGAATTATAAACTCATCCGATTTCATATGCTGAGAACTGGCCAATCGCACTGGACCAAGTAGAAGCTTAATTGTTTAATTAGATGTTACAGTATTTTTTTATATTACTGAAGCAGAATGTATTCTTTATAACATGACATATTATAAAGTTGCCATCTTGTTTAATTATTGTCATAAAAAATATACTTATAATGTTATAAATTCTATTCAATAACTAAAAATATTATTTACTTATCTTATATTATCTCTTTTTCACTTTTATGTGTAAAGTAGAAAACTGAACTATATATTTTATAAAAATTGCAGATGTGCTCCATTTAAAGTCATTACCGTGTATTATACCAAAGCTATTAATCGATTCGTGGAAGTATATTGACACATATCACAAGACAGTGAAAGTGTTCCTTGTCCGGCTCTTAGGTGTATTTGTACAAGGAGAGGTGAACTATGCTCGAATATTTACAGGCATTGGTAATGAAGTAGCAAAAGATTTAAAAGAAATCAACTCACCAAATATGGATTCCAGTCTTAGGGTGGCATATATGGAGGTAGCGTTGAATCTTATGCATCATAATTCAGGTGCTTTATGGATTGCCCAAAATGATATATATCAAGAAATATTAAGGCTCTGCTACGACAAGAGAACTGTATTTGTTGTGCGTCAAACCAACAAATTTGCTTCTATGTTTGTGTGGCGCCTTAATGATGCTGGAGCTGAAGGGATTCTTAAAGAAGTTCTTACTGCTATATTTAAGCCTATCTTAGATATTGAGTGGATAAAAGTTAACTCTGTGACGTCAGAAGAAGAAGAGGAATTATGTAAAACATTTGAGCCAATGTTATATATTCTTTTGTCTATAATGAGTGACAAAGAACATATCAAGAAAAGCAATCATGTGGTTAAGTATATATTTGAAAATAACATTGTGACACATTTATATCTTGTTATGGACAGATTGAGAAGAGAAGAAACCTCAATAATCTTATGCAAATTTATTTTTTGGGTAACAATTGCAAAAATGTTTCATACCAAACCACTAGACTCAAACGCTCAGTATGAAAGAGAAGATTTCATAGAAATAAGTGTAGTATTTTTCAACACCCTCCATTTTCTAATATTACGTAGGGATACAAATTTTATTTTTGATTATTGTGTGTCTTGTAACTTAATTTGGGCATCTGTTTGGCCAAATGACAAGCCAGCTATATGGGAACAATGTGAAAGAAAAATCCAAGTGCACACACAACTCTTGGTCATTTGCCTCGTGCCTTGCTTAGTCTATGCAATGCAAGATAAAATGCCTATGCCTCCAGAAATCGAGGAGAAATTTAACAATGGCATTACAAAGATAACTGAAGGTTCGTGTGAGCACACAGCAAGGACAGCTTATAGTTTAAGAGATTTACTATTACAACTAGATATCCAAGCTGTTACATTACAGAGTGTAAAAAGATTGACATGTTTGAAAAAACATTTAAATGACACTCAAGCAAATTCTCTGTTTAAAGCATTGTTTTACGTCTTCAAAAGATTTGATCCAGTGAATGAAGCTGGGGAAGTAATGACAGAGCCAGATTTTACAGAGGATCAAGAAAAAGTGGTTATCATGTATCACGTATTGGATACAATGTTGGCATTGGTAACAAACAACCGAATAATGTGGCATGAGAGTTTGGAAGTGCTTTGTCTGTATACAGTAGTATATGATATATTGAAACGCCCCAATTTAACTTGCAAGGTGGGTCCTCATATTACGTTGTACATGTAATTTTTTGTTTTGCTAGTTGTGCTCCGCAGTTTCATCTCTGCAAATTCTATCCTGAGGGAACCATTCATTTTTCTTTATTAATATTCATTCATTTTGATTTTAAACTATGTACTGCAATCTTACTATAAATTAGGCCAAAATGTATAGCCAAGATTCCTTATCATTGGAATGACTTGCGCAATACCGTACAGTACAGCGGTTTGTTTACCTTAGTGATTCTTAAAATTGTATATTTCAAGAATTTTGTAGAATTTTGCTAGTGTTTTGTATTTTATAGGAATGGAAATGTGCACAGTCATTCTGTTTCATCATATGTTAGCGCTGTCTCATAAGCGTATAGTCACATTTGAATAACATCAACTTGAAGAAATTAATCTTTGTTTTGATAATATTGAAATTTTGCACAGATTTGTCCAACTGCAAATATATGTTATATTTTACTAAGTTTAGCAACAGGTAGTGCCATGATACATTGCAGTGGTATTGGGCCGGCACGAGCGACAATTATCTTGTCGCATTTCGCTGTGGTCGTGAGTAGCCAGTGTCCCATAGCAGTCTATGGGCGTCAAAGCCTCCGCTTTCTCGTATGTCCTCTAATTTTATATAATTTTATTGCCACCGCAACACCTGGCTAGTAATAATAATAATATATCTGTAGAATTTATACACTACGTTTATCTAGCCCAGTGGTAAGTACCGGCTTAAGGGTACTAGACTACAGAAATATACATTTTTAAATTTGATATTTTTGTTATAGAAAAACTATATTAAGAAATCCTCGGCCCCTGGCGCAACATGTTCAATCTATCCTCGCAGTAGTAACAATATGTCAGGCGTCAGTCAGTCAAAGTAGCTAGCTAATAAATTTATCATTGTTATCATCAGCCTATTGCAGTCCACTGACGGACATATGCCTCTCCTATACCACCCCACTGGCCTCGATCTTCGGCTATACTTTCCCGCTTCCACACACCGCACACATCTTTGTATATGTCGTCGCTCCATCTAGTCACGGGTCGTCACTATTAATCTTATTGTTTGGTTTTTTAGTTTATTGTAACGGCGCTACATGTGATAACAGTGACTGTGAAGAAATTCTTACCACCGAGTCTGTCCCTCCTCCAAGAGTCCAGTCCGGGCTCCCCGATCAATGAACTCGGTGCACTCATTTTTATGAAGATGCAGGATTTCAATTGGGAGGTCCGGGATTCTGCTTTGGAACTTCTGCTTGTCTGCACGGAACTTTCTTACATCAGTAAGTCTATTCTAGATATACGGGGTTGGTAAGAGTGAGAGGCATTAAATGAAACCACGCATACTATAAGTACCTACAGTTAATTCGAAACTATTAAAAAAAAGTTTACGACAAGTATACGAAAATACTTTTTTCAAACAAGTTAAATTGCGAAAAAATGAATTCATGCTTTGTATAGACGCGAGCCGCCAGCGGCAAGCTCCCACGGGGTGAATTACCCCGGCCGGCCATAGTCGGCGTTCAGCAGCGATACAGCGTGTACATAGTGAGAAAAAACTTTGGAAAATTCCTGTAGCTAAACTATTGCTCTGATTGATCTGTTTATAGTTGTGTAGCCTGGAAATTATACACTAGATATGTGGTTTGATTTAATGCCTCTCGCTTTTATCAACCTTGTATAAGTTTTAAGTTTATAAGTTTAAGTTATATTGTTTTGGTGAAATTGAAAATGGCTTAACCAGTCCAGCAGATGTCTTCTGACTGCTCGTGATGACGATGATGATGATGATGCCTTAATCTTTTAGTAATTTTTTTTTAATATACCTACACTTTAAATAAGTGTAAATTTTTTTAAGAAACTAATTATTGTACTCTGCGCGCGTTGCTACGCCATCTGTCGTAAATCGTAAACCAACTCAAAATCCTTCGTGGCTCATGCACTACAATTTTGCTAAAGATCATCAAATTATCAAGATTCAAATGGATAGTTTACGATTCTATAAAAGACATACAAACATAATTTTTATATTTAATAAAAAAATACACAACACTAAGATTTTATTAGAAATAGAAATAGAAATAATTTTATTCAATGCTCCATTAAATAAACACATTAAATAACAACATGAAACATAAAATAAAAGAAAAAAAAATAAAACTAAAACAGAGAAGAATGTTGCATGTTCATGCACAGTGATGCAATGTGAGGAGCACTGAAAAAGGATGTCACTCGGCATTCGTCGGAGAACATAAGTTCCCGACACCGATTTTTAGTGACACCCTGCGATCCTGTGGGTAAGACAGTAATCCTGTAAAATTGACTGTTTTCTGCTTCATGGACTATGCTCCAGCTAATGCTTATGATCAAATATTTTAAAGCCACACCACGCTGATAAGTCAATGGAAATCATGTAAACAAGACAGGAACCTCTTAATATGACTTACCTTGGCCTCAAAGCGAGAAGATAATTAATTTGTTTACTATAGTAAAGTAAAATATGTACAGTACACCGCGATTCTTTGTTTTATTGGGTACTAGCTGCGCCCCGCGGTTTCACCCGCGTAAATTTCTATCCAGTAGAAAATAGAAAATCATCCCATGGCATCACATAGGAACATTTTTTCGAGATAAAACTATTCTGTGTTAATCCAAGTTACCCTCTATGTGAGTGCCAAATTTCATGAATATCGGTTCAGCAGTTTTTGCGTGTGTAACAAACAAGGAAACAAACATACAAACATTCGCATTTATAATATTAGTAGGATTTTATGTTCCATTCATATCAATTGGCACTCCTAATACTGCATTGCATGTATAAATTTCATCCACCTTTAAATCACAAGGAAACCATTCATTTTAGTAAGGGGTAGTGATACATTGCATCTGTATTTGCCTGGCGCGACCGAAGCGGTACCTACCGCTCGTAGGATACCGGTGTAGAATGGCAGCTGTGCTGTCACGTTTCGTGCGGTGTATGAATCACGCGGGTGAAACCACGGGGCACAGCTATGACAATAATCACGTAACTTAAGACATATTTTTTTTTCCAGAATTCCCCCCGTTCCAGAAGCAGATACTCTCCAACAAGCTGATAAACCTGGCGATGACGATAGCCCTCAACGACCACGAGTCGTACGTGCGGGTCTCGGCGCTGCGCTGTCTGGGCGCCGCCAGCAAGGTCACAGCCTACTGGGACCAGCTGAAGACCGAGTACCCCAATGTTCAGGTAGACTGTCGCGTTTTGTGCGATACATGTGTCGCATCCGCATATATCTGTTATTTACCTAATCCTACTGTATCATATGTATCATGCTGTATCATACAGCAGGTGTGGCCAACTTGATTCGGGCTAAGCTCGGCATTACTTTCTCGTTTACCCTCGAAACCATAATGATAGCTACTACCATACTACCACCTTCATTTAATGACATTATACACCTTACCTACATATGCACACCTACTTTAAGATAAAAAAAATATTAATATTATAGAAAACGGGTCCATAAAATTGTTAAAAATTTAAACTTGGTCTTTAAAAAGAATTCTTAGCTTATCGGAGGCGCATGTTATATGTGGATCGGATACGCATGCTACGGACTCCTAAGGAGGCCAATAATGTAAGAGATAACTTACAGTAACATGTAAAGTGTTACTCTTTCCATTACAGGAACTCCTTCTAGCTGTACTGTCCAACAGCGAAGAGGGTATGGTGCGGAAGGAGGCGTGCGGCGTGCTCTGTGACATTTACCAGAACGTGAAACTGTCGCCCAATTTCAAAGTGACGCTATACGACCGCATGGTGGCGTCCGCGCTAAGCGAATTCCACTGGGAGGTCCAGATAAATGCGCTCAGATTTTGGAAAATCGTCATCCAGTGTCTGCTCAAGGATCAGGGTATGTTGGACGGGACCTTCCCCCCTGTGACCTTCTCAAAAGAGTCCCGGAAGATAGTCACACTGAACGAGAAAGAGATACAGAAGAGACTGACGCGAATATTAGAGGAATTGGCGTCTATAGGTTGCCTAACAGTTCTGATCAAGCTATTGCACGATGAGTACACAGAAGTGGACATAATGGACGCCGCTCTGTCTATTTCGTCGGAACTATTGAGCATTCTCGACAAATACAACGTGGCCAACTGTTTGAAACCCAACGAATATGAACCGAAGACCGTCGAAGATCTAATGAGGCATGTGAAGATAGATCTACTGAATAACGACTGTAGTACAGCGGACGAGCCGCAAAACTTGTCCAAATCTGACAACGTCATCGAGAGCATCCTAGATGCGTCGGATATAAACCTGTTAGCCAACATATATGAGAGGCAGATGAAGCTGCAATGCGAAGAAACTGTGAATTCAAATAAGAACCAAACGCGTTTCCTCAAATTCGCGTCGCCATATCTGTACGTTACGTACATGAAGAGCAAGGATTTCAAAGAGATTATAGAGCAGAAGAGGGACTGGAATGACGGTATAAAGAGTCTTTCCTCTCTGTTGGATGACGTGTTGGGGATTTACGAGGTGAACGACGAAGTGAACGCCTTAGATTGTTATTGAGATTATTGCTATAAGAGGGTTATTTTAAATATAAATATTTTATATTTTGTGGCTTTTTTTTCGAAAGTTGAAAACTAGTTCCTACTATGTTCTTCTGATTCGATTCATTGTGGGCCCCAAAACGGTCATTGGCTGCTACTGTAGATCCCGGCTACACTGACAGCAGCGGTAGGATCATTGATAGAAATACTACATAAGAGGTAGGACAAGCAAGTAGCAAGCTGTAAGAGGTAGTGCAACGCTGCATACTTGCATGCACCCGAATTGAGCCAGCACTTCTCGCTTACACGATACCCATGCGATGTCTTTTTACGTGCGCTGTGTAAGCAGCCGGTGACCCATGAAGGTGGGAGTAGGAAGGAGGATAGCACATCTATATAACCACTATGCAGAATGCTCTACATGGTCCCTAGTCATGAAAATGGCTCGCTTATTCCTCGTACCTCCCCATTTTAAAAAATCCTAGTGAATATGAGGCTTAATAGTTAATACTGCATATTGTGCATAGGAGTGATTGCATGTATAAGGTCAAAGAAATGTCTATTGAAGTAATATTGCTGATGAGCTGATCCATGTTTTCGTCCTATGCAGGAATGAGTGCATGCATTCTAAGAAGAGTTATCTATATAGTGGTCTAACAACTGGTTATTGTTGGTTTTAATACGACATGGTACCAAAAAGAGTTATTAGGACTCTTATAATAGTAATAATAACAGCCAAGTTGGGAAGTTGTTTAAGTAACACCATCCTCCTGCCCTGAATTTATTTCAAGACTACCATTCCATTGGCATAGGCGTATTAGGAAAAAGAGAGTGCACTTGTTTATTGTGCACACATACATGTATGTGGATATACAATTATAATACAAAAAAATAAAACAATGGAAACATTTCTTTGTTATTAATCCCTAAATACATAATATTGTTACTAAATATAAAATATAAATTAAATCTAATCAATTTCTATGACGGCACCAACTTTAGACAGTGATTCTTTTAATTTTTCCGCTTCATCTTTGGAAATGTCAGCCTTTACAACAGTTGGTACACTCTCTACAAACTTCTTAGCTTGTACCAAATTGAAGCCTTCCAAAAGACTCTTGACTTCTTTGATTAGAGCCACTTTTTGCTTTTCATCAAATTTGGTCATTTTTACCTGGTCAACAAAAAAGGGGACGTTTAATAAAGAATAATAAATATAAGGCAAAATAAATACATGGAAAGACAGTATCCCTGCAGAAGCTAGTAAGACAGTAGGACGAGTTCACCAAAAAGGCCTGTTATCAAGTTGTGGACTGTTACAGACTGAAGATTCTTTATTTTGATATTTTACCATGTCTTGTTATGTATAATACATAGATAAACATCCATGACCTAGGCGGGATTCGAACCCGCGACCCCGGGCGCAACATGCTCTGCTTATCCAAGCCCTGTACCACTGCACCAGCCTTGACGTCAAATCATATAATCAAAGTTAATAATCATATCATCATACTATATCACCTTCACTCTCTAGTATCACATATCCCCCAGGATCTCCCTATCATGACCAATACACATCAGGTGTGTGCAACCTTTTTTAATTACATGAGTATGAAATGGTTTAATACTTTATGTGAATATATACTCACAGTGAAACTAGATTTAACTGCTTTAGGAGCAGCTTCTTCCTCTTGAGCTGCGGGGGCTGCCATAGCAAAGCCCCCCATTGGCATTACTGGAGCATCAGGAAGGTTTAACCGTCTCTTTAGCACTTGACTGAGCTCTGATACCTCCAAAAGGTTCAACTGAGTAATTTCAGATATTAACTTTTCAATCTTTGGTGAAGCAGGTTTGTCTACGCCTTCTGGAGGTGGAATTGTTAGAGGACTTATAGCCTCAGCTATCTCTTGTTGTAAGATAGCACTGAAAAACAAAACATTTTAAATACTGGGATTTATTTCATTACGGCGAGGTTAGATTTACTACCGAATTTATTTTCAAATAAATTATATAATGAAACGTATGACGCACTAATTACTAAAGTTTAAAAAACAAACTGTAATTATTATTACAATTTATATTAAAATAAATATTTAATTAGGTACTCATAGAAATATTTATTACCATCGAGAAAATGAGCGCCACTGTCCCAATTGAAGTTTCCTCACTAATCTGATACCGTTCATATTAGTTTTATTTTATTACTATATTTGATTTTGAACAATATTTCGTAGATAAATTACGCTGGAATCTTTAATTTATTTTACAATTACATTAATGAATAACCTAAAAATATGCCAAGATTTCTCTATATAGTTTGTGGCCAAGATCAACTATCAAGAGATTTTTTTTAGCCTGACAATTTTGTACTACCAATTAGCAAGCAAGAATCAACGCATAAACAATCTAGTTTATTTATTTTTATTTTACGTTATTATAAAAACACGTCTTATAGGTACTTATATTATAATCAATTTATAATAATCTATTCGTACAGCTA
>LUGF01000466.1:50692-63023 GCA_001625245.1 Calycopis cecrops
AGTTTCAGTCTGAAAATCGTGAGGGCTGGTCGTCTCGGCGCTCTACCTTCGTTCACCGAATCATAAAGGTAGGCGCTCACTTCATCTTATTCTAATTAAGTAATATAATATCAAACTGCAAATTGTTTAGTTTAACAAATGTTATGGAGTCAGAAAATGGGATAGAATCTAACTAGCAAGTTTTAGTCTGTGATTTCTGCCTACACTCACGAATTATAACAACTAAGAATAGGTACGTTTAAGTTTTCAATGTTAAGCCAATGATAATGAGTTATAATTTTTTTTGTAATAATTAAGAACAAAACATGATCCTGACGTGAAATGTGTGAAAGCGTTGTTACGCTCGGCCCGTTTCTGTTTCACACGATTTACTCATTTTTAGGGTTCCGTACCCAAAGGGTAAAAACGGGACCCTATTACTAAGGCTCCGATGTCCGTCCGTCCGTCAGTCCGTCTGTCACCAGGCTGTATCTCATGAACTATGATAGTTAGACAGTTGAAATTTTCACAGATGGTGTATTTCTGTTGCCGCTATAACAACAAATACTAAAAAATTAAATAATATGAATATTTAAGGAGGCCCCCATACAATAAACGTGATTTTTTTGCTCGTTTGTGCTCGATGTTGACAACGGCAACAGGTAGACACTTGAAATATTCACAGAATATTAAGTTATATATTGTCTTTAAAAAAACATTAATTAAATTAAAATAAAACAAATATTTAAGGGGCTCCCATACAACAAACGTGATTTTTTCGAATTTTTTCGTCTTATTATACAGTTTAGTAGTAGTGTAAGTAGATAATGGTACGGAACCCTTCGTGCGCGAGCCCGACTCGCACTTGGCTGGTTTTTTTAACTTAACTACATAACTTACAATAACGTAGCTACTTACTACTAACTTTTAAACTAACTTGACTACAGGCTACAGCCTCACATAAGTCGTTGTAGTTGTTTAATGAGTGCATGTGTACATTTTTTTTATAGCATAAGGGGGCAAACGAGAAATCGGAGCCTTTTGTTGATTACCGACGCCCATGGACATTCGCATGATTGTTACGCAGATACGTTGCCCCCCTATCAGACCCCCCCTCAATGGGCCACCGGCTACTCACAAACCACACGAAACGCGACAGCGACGTGGTCACTTTACGCCGGTATCAAGTGAGTGAGTGGTACTTCCCCGGTCGTGCTGGCCCAATTCCGGTGCATAGGAGGATGTAGTTTCATGCACCATTAATCGCACTACCTCCTAAAAGTTTTTTTGTTATCATATGTCATCAGTCATATAGTGCTCGGTAACATTTAGGCTATAATTTATCAATATAATATGTAATGCTGGAGTCGGTATATCGAGTTAAAATACACTATTGTAGGGCAAAGTAACGGATAACGGATCACAAATCGGCCACATAACATTACACGTTACCATGACAACATATTTCCAATAATGACAAGACAACGGTTGTCAGGTCGACTAGTATATACATAATATCATAACAAAACAGTAAAATCCGTGTGTCTGTACATTGATTATACTTACGAAAAACTAATTGGGGACGAGGTCAAAATAATATTACAACATTTTTCAATGGTTTGGTTTTTTTCTCTGTTTGCCCAGGCTAATCTCCGAAAATACTGGAACGATTCGAATAAAACTTTTTGTGGTGTATAGATACTAAGCCTAGCCAAGATCAAAAACACTTTTTACTGCGGTAAAATCGCACAGTCCTACGGGAAAAAAATCGGAATTTCGGCACACTGCAGGCAAACAATAGCAAATCACTTAGATTAAAATATTACTACGATACCCGAACAAAGTCGCAGGCGCCACCTAGTAATAAATAGGTAATAGTAATACTCTTCTTACGGTTCAACCCTTACCTGAATCTGAGAAGGACCGGCGGGCGCGGCGCAACAAATTCTGCGGGACTGATTACATAAAAGAAATGTCTTGAAAAAATAAAACAACAACATTTTTTTACCTTCTTACACTTACACTTTAACACAAAAACGTTCTTTTAAGCTATTTTTTAATTCACTATTTACTAAAAATTTTGCACAATTTCAAATGTATACATATACATATATATGATACGTCTGTGCAATACGTAGACACACTGCCCTAAAAATAACTAACTAACTACACTGACGCGGTAAGTAACATAACTAACTAACTACACTACCCCCGATGTCCCCTTTATATGACGACATCGGGGGTAGAGAGCGGGGAATGGAATTTTTGCCAGGTCCCAACTTACCGCGTCCGAGTAGTACTTACATACTTCGCTGAATCTAATCGCTGATATACCCAGCTTCTATCTACAAGCATTTATAGTATGAATATTTACAAAGGTCATTTAATTTTTAAAAAAGGTTTTTTAAAAAAAAGAAAAGGTTTTTATTCAAAATAGAATTACAGGAATTACTTTTTGAACGTCAACAATTAAATCTACCACCGGTTCAACCCTAGCCCTGTCCTGAGAAGATCCGGCGAAACAAACTCAGCGGGCCTCATGTTGTGATGATATATAAAAGTAAAAAATATAAAACTACAAATACATTTGCATAATAAATGATATAATACAATACAATTTATGAATTTACAAAAATTATGGTACAGAAACAGCCAGGCCAGAGAGGAGGGACATATCTTACATTTTCTGAAATGTATTTATTAATGGATAGTATTTAATCTTACAACTGTAGATCCACATTTTTCTATCAAAGTATTCAAAATTGCTAACAAAAATACTGAATTGCACACTAAATATGCGCATTAAATAAGTCAAATATACTACACTGTTTGATGTTTGAAGCTAAACTATTTTACTGCATTACTATCTGTTAACTTATAGTAAATCTAATTATCCTTTTAGTACAACGAAACATTTAATCTGTTTTTTTGGAAAACCTCACCTATTAAATTGTAAAGAACATGAGTTATTCTAAATAAAACACCGGTTAATCAGTCATGTTTTAAATTTGAGTCTTCTGACTATGATTAACTATTACAAGTTGTTTATCCGATTATGAAATTGGACCAAGTGTTTCGTGTGCAAATTAAAAAAATACCCTAACAACTTCGAACCCATCGGGGTAAATTTGGGTCTTCTGACCCACTATGAATAACTATTACAAGTTGTCGATCCGATTATGAAATTGGACCTAGTGCTCCGAGTGCAAATAAAAAAAAATATCCTAACAACCTAACAACTTTGAACCTATCGAGGTATTAATTTAGGTCTTCTGACCCACTATGATTAACTATTACAAGTGGTCGATCTGAGTATAAAATTGGACTTGGATTGGGGATTGGAAATTCGGTGATAATATTGGATATTTTAGTGTGCAAATCAGTATTTTTGTTATACGGCGAGTAGTTTTGTTTTAGAATGCTTATATCTGTGGTTTTAACAAGATTTTCGTAGTAAAATTAGATAAATAAAGTCGCTAACTCTGATATATTTTAGACATTTTATTATACTACACATTTAGTTATACAATTATTTAATTTGATAAACAGTAATTTATTTGATATGCTGGTACATTATTAGTTGATAATTGTTGTTTGCTTAAATTTTAAATAGAGGTGCAGTTAAAAATTCCCCTTTATTAATAGTATTAGGGTTTCACTATAGTTTGTGCGCTGTAGCATGGTGCGGATGGCAGTTTCAGGAACGTTTCGATTCACATTTTAAAATTGCCGTAATTTAAAAGTTACAACTTATTATTTAATATTTGAACATTACATCACTTCTTATTTGTAGTAAATTAAATTAAACCCAACCAAACTTTTCGAAACTTCAAATAAAAGTTAATTGAAAAAAAAATATGCTAATTCTTATGCGTATAATGTAACGCTATAGTGATGGAATGAACTGGTACTATGGCTAGTCGATGATTTTTTAAATAAAAAACTCATAATGTGCGTAGTTAAATTTTTCTTGTTAAAAAGTCTATTAAAGGTACATTAATAAAACACGAGAATAACGGGTAACAAAAAAAACATTTATTCGTCTATGATATCGGAGTCATCAGAATTTTCACTACTAAATTCTTCATCTGTGTCTGTGACGGATATTATCAATGATGACTCAATTATCTCGAGCGCGCAGCCTTCTGCACTGATGAGCTGGGTGGCCGCGGGGCCTTTTCCATCGCGCGCGGTAACACACACGACGGGTAAAAGTTCACGCGGCGAAACTAAAAACACATTAAAGCGTCTATGAGCGCGGGGGACACGGACTTAATAAAGTTCAACGTGAACACGACACAACACGAACACTATAAAACACATAACTTCTTGAAGGTGAAACTGGACACCTACTCCATGAACCGCTCGGCAACCGCACTGGCTTGTGCGGCCACCGGGAAGTCAGCTAGAGGGCGCCTACAGCGCCGAAACAACTAATTACCGCTCGGTTGATAAATCAACCTTACGATAATTAAGTGAAACGTAGGAACTAGCCAAATGCGTTCGTCACGCGGCATATGGAAATTGCTACGGAGCAAACGTCATATGCACACGAGAGGCGAGCCGATCCAGCATCGACATGGTCGAATAATGTCACATCCCTAGGCATGTGACCTTGACAGACGTTAACGTCAAACAGGCAACTGCCATCCGCACCATGCTACAGCGCACAAACTATAGTATATTTCACGAACAGCACGCTCCTGCAGAACAAAGTATATAATATTGATTACGGCAGCGTTCTCCTAAAACTAAACAACGTTTAATATATAGAAGTAACTAAAGTAAATTAGTATTGCCGTATCATTAGAATACTGCCTATTTTTTGTAACAGCATATTAAGATGCTTATCTAAGTTTATTATTGACAGCTCTTGAAATGTAAGGACCTCATTGTTATTAAACATTAACCCCCTTATTATTAAACATAGAATAACTTTAAGCAAGCATTAACGTAGTAATAATCTGACCTCTGTCAAATTCCATAATAAAAAACCCATAAAAAGTATATCTAGTTATTATCTAATGTACCACCTTCGTGAGAGCACTATTTACCTCGCCTTGATTAGCCTGTTCTCCCTTATGCCTTTAAATAGAAGAACACCTTATTTTTTAGATTGAAGAAATAATAGGGTAACCAGCAAATATATTTTTAAATATAAGTTTATCATTAATAAGGAATGGCAAGTCGTTTAAATAAATTAAAAAAATAAAGGGCCCTAGAAAGGAACCTTGTGGGATCCCTATTTCTATACGACTTACATCAAGACAAACATCTGTACAAATTATTAATATTATTGTTTTTCATATATGAATTAGGACATAGGATATTGCGTTTTACGGTCTCCTTTCAAAGTCAATTTATGTTACAAATCCAGTTGATTTTTACCTTTGCGTGTCAAATAAAAAAAAAACATGTGTTAAGCTTACCACTCGATCGATGTGGGCGTAATGTTACAAATTTAAAATTGGGTCTAAAGTCGGATCCATGTCAATATTTTACAGAATCTAGATATAGTAACTAACCATTTAACAAGTTTTTTGAAGTACATAAGTTGATAGGTGACTCCCAAGGCACAAACAGAATTGGGAAGATGAGTTGACCACTTTTTTATCTTATATCCAATGGGCTAAATAGCCTTTTTGAAGAATAAGGAGACAAGCGAGGAGTTTTTAATTGATATGTAAAGGTTTTCCCTGCATTTTTTCCTCCCCCTCAATGGGTCATCGAAATTGACAAATTGCTTGTAACGTAGTATGGCTTTTAAGCGGTCAGCGAGAGGCACCTCCCCAGGTGCCAGACTAATTCGGCTATAGCATGTTTTAAACTATTATATATTTGCAATCTTGTACTTCTACTTTACTATTTTGATTGGAGAGTGAAACTGGAAGCAATTCATGATCCTTCTATTCTTCTAATTGAATTTGTTGCAGCTCCCAAAACGGTTTGTTGCTCCTTCAGCTTCCCTGGAATTTTACCAACGGTTCATGGCTGCCGCTGTCGATCCTGGCGAATTTGCAGTATCAGTTGTGATCGACGCCAGATAAATCCAAATATTTTGAGCCAGTCCGCCTCATGGTTATGTAAATGATTATGCGCATATCAAACAAGGATTCATCTTTATACCGAACTCCCTGCCATGAATTTTACATCTGTCGTTGCAACCTACACAATAGACTGAAGTGGACAGTTTACCGTTGCTATTAATAATGTATTTTCAGTCCGGGGGATAAGATTCATATTCAAACTGGTTAGATAGCTGTCACAGGCAAATTACCGTGCCCCAGTGTTTGTGACACGTTTGCGAATGAGAGGTTTTATTCAATTCATCCAATCTGCAGAGGCTTACGTAAACAGAGCTATATCATCATTATATTGTGGAATATTTTGAAACGCAGTATCTTATTCATGGGAGACATATAAAATGGGATAGGAACTAATTCTTAAGATGTTTTTTTTTAGATGGGAACCTGCCTCATTGTACGGCCTCTACGTCGGTTGGGGCTGATCTCGTTTGTCAGCAAGGTCCCTCGAAGATGCTGCCGCCTTGTCGTGGTGGTGGAGATCCCTAAGACTATGCCGGACAGGCTTGGGGGAGAGGCCAGACAAAGAGCAGCTCAGCTGGAGGGTCCTCCACTCGTCCGTCTGAATCAGCAGATGGCGGTCTGGAATACGCGATTGCACGTTTCCAACGGCACAGTAGGGACTGTTGATAGGCAGCCGGACAGTCACCAAGGAGAAGTCTGGCCTTTTCACCGAGATCAGCCTGTCGCTGGAGGAATCCTGTTGCTTGTAGATCCGGGACCCTAGTAATAACGGCTGAAGGCACCCGTAGGGGTGTAGTCAGTTTCGCATTAAGTGTTAAATCCGACATAGGTCTGGGGGCCCGGGTATCCAGGAAGATATCATACGTTCCTAAATGAATGCGAAACTAAAGTCTGTTGTCTTTCATCTACGAAGGTAGATACCTAGGGCACTAGCGTTCCTATATGACTAAATACCCATAAAATCTCGCGTAAAGCAAGAGGTGAGAGTGCCATTATCTATTGCAGCCTAATTACATGGACACTATCCTGGAGGTACCTCTCGCAGAGATAATTCCAACGTGCAGTTACAGTTATGTTGTCTAGTTACGTGTGGTTTGTGAGTTTGTCATTGTGGTCTATTAAAGGGGGAAGGTAAGGAGTGACATATAACAACTATGGGGCGATTATGGGCGTCGGTACCTCCATTAAACAGGTGACTAAATATTAGGTCTTGTCTAGTAGTATTCTTCAGTACTACAGCTTTTTTTAGTATTAGTCGACGCTAGTGATGTTGTTGACATTAGTAATGGTAGTACTCGAGAAGTTTCGCTAATTTTTATGTTTTTTTTAACAAACAAAGCAGATAAAGCCACAGGATTAGCTAGTAGTGGTAGTAATGAACTCGAACAATGCCCTGCGGCCTGCTTTACTTATGCTCCTGAAGGCGGCTATTGTGCTGCGTTTGTTCGCTGTTGCCATCGACGCAAATGCTGAAATGTTTTGATTAGATTAAAATTGGAAGTCATTAAGGTTCTATATTCTGAAATAGACTTTGAGTTATAACATACTAGCTTCCGCCCGCAGCTTCGCCTGCGTGGATTTCTGACTTCAAAAATGGAGGTTCTCAATTCTTCTAAATGAAAGATTCACAGTTCCTCCCCCTTAGGTTACAGCGTGATAATATATAGCCTATAATATGGGTGGGTAACATGGGTGATTTTTTTTTTTGCGAGGAAATGCTTGGTAGTGCACCACCGATCTTGGGTGAGATCCAATGGATGTGTGGGACTCACGGCTAAGCCGAATACCCACTAATACCCCGCAGGTGCCGTCACCCGCCTATATCTGTCAGCAACAGGGCACAACATGGGTAAAGGCACAAGCTAGTGAGTAACAATAAAAAGACAGATTTAATGCCGATGGCTGTATTATTGTAAATTTAATCACGATAAGTAAATTTAGTCATGATAAAAAAATACAATCTCTTTTATTAATTGCTAAAAAAGTAGGTTTTTACAGTGTGGGCTGTATATCCCGTTTTCGACCCCTAAGAGGTCCAACGAGCACTTATTTGTGTCACTCATTTTTGACATCAGAAGTTCAGGTCCCAAAAAAATAATGATCAACTTTATCCATGCGAACGAAATTGGGTAGAACTCGTACATATACATAGATAGACCCCAGAGTTAAGTAACATAGAAGTACTTTTGCTCACTCCAATATAAGGTTGAATGCTTTTTTGATATAAATCTTGCGCGAGTAAAACCTAAAACACAGTTAGTTAATTTTTATAAATTATTGTAAATTTTCAAATATAAACTTTTCTAATTAGCGACACTTGTTAAACTTCCCGAGTTGATTGTGTAAGCGTTGCTAATTGAAAAATTGATATTTCTGACTTCAAATAAGTTCATTAAAAGTTGATGAACTTGTTACGTACCAAATGAAACCTAAAATATGCGATCGCTTTACTGCTAAATACATTTTACTGGTGATTGCCGTAAGAACTGGTCGTGTGCTGATTTAGTCGTTAGTGACTATTACCTGCCTACCACAGACTATTGTTTGAGGTTGATATTCCATTGCATTTATCTTTTAGAATGTTTTGAAGTGACGTACACGACGTAAGTGACGTATGAAACCAAAAAGCGTTTGCGTGTATTACTACGACTATAATCTTTATAACATGTACTATATACATTGAATTGGTGATATCCGTAAAGATCGGTCGTTTTTGACTTTAGTGTTAGTGATTTTCAGCGTTAGTTAACTGTAGTAGTAGGTATAGCAAAGACGTTTGAGGTTGATATTCCATTACATTTATATTAAAGTCGAATATTTAGTAGACGTACCGAAAAATTTGCGGAAACAAAAAATTTGCGTGCAGCATGTTTCAAAGTATAAACATAGCATTGATGATTTCCGTAAAGGTCGGGCGTTTGCTGACTTAGTGTTTGTGAAGCGTTAGTTACCTGGTTTATAGCAAAGACTAGTATATCGACTTATATCGTTTGAGGTTGATATTCCATTACATTTATTTTCTCGATTGTTTTGAAGTAGCGTATCGAATTAAACCGCTAAATTCAGCTACGAATAAATATCAAGTATAAACGTTGGATTTGTTATTTCTGTTAGGATAGCTCATGTGCTGACTATAGTGATAGTGACTACGTTGAACCACAGATTAATAAACTTAAGTTGAACTGGCTTATAGCTAACGCTAAATCGTTGAGAGGACCGAGAGGTTGAAATTGTGTCATATAGATTGAGTTTGTTTCGCCGGTTCTTCTCAGGACAGGGCCAGGGTTGAACCAGTGGTAGATGTAATCGTTGACGTTGAAAAAGTGATTTCTTTAATTTTATTTTGAATAAAAACTTTTTCATTTTCATTTTTTTCGTTATTATTTATCTTTCTCGGGCGTATGTATGTATGAATGTATCTTATGTATGTATACAGATTTCTAATGTCCCCGTAACAGCTGAACCGCTTTACATATTTTACCATGTGCAGTGTGATTAGGTTCATCATGATCACGTGTGAGGAGGGCAATAGAATATATTTACGCAGTTGGCCTGATGTGACACTCTTTCCTCTTTAACTTTTAAGGTGGCGTGAAGATGCGTTGTCGTTAATTTGTGGTTAAATTTCTATTTTGAAGTTCTATTGCCCAACCCGTCTCATATGTCACAGGTAGTGTTGCCAACATTTCTTCGGCGAAATATAGTATTTTTCAAAATATGTATCAAAAATCAAACAAGTATAGTACTCAGAGGGCCATATACTAGGTTTAGAAAGTGTAGTCGGGCCAGGATCAACTAAAAAAAGCTCAATAAGGCTATTTATTTATTTATTTTATTTATTTATTTATTTATTTAACATTTTGCTATTTGCAATATAAACATATCAGTCTTCAAAGTCCACAGGCAAATTGCCGTGCCCCAATGTTTGTGACACGTTTGCGAATGATAGGTTTTATTAATATATAAATATAATTATTATATAAAACCTATCATTAATAATCAATAGTATTTTTGCGCCCTATATAAATATTTCTTCAACAGTATATAGTACACAGACCTGAAATATAGTACTATATAATATAGTACGGTTGGCAACCCTAGTCACAGGAGACTCATTTCCACGAGATCTCATCTTTCGCGTGTTTTGGTAAGAGGTACCTCCTGCGGATTTAGCCAGCACGACCCGAGATGTACCTACCTCTCATTCTCATGACACCGCCGCAAAGTTATCACGTTTCATGCGGTTTTCAAGTTCACAGGGATTGGAGGGAAATGCGTGTTCCTTCCTAATAACAGTTATGGGCGATAATAATCACCAAAAGCTCTTCATAACAGTTATGGGCGTTAATATTCACCAAAAGCTCTTCATAACAGTTATGGGCGTTAATAATCACCAAAAGCTCTTCATAACAGTTATGGGCGTTAATATTCACCAAAAGCTCTTCATAACAGTTATGGGCGTTAATATTCACCAAAAGCTCCTCATAACAGTTATGGGCGTTAATATTCACCAAAAGCTATAACAGTTATGGGCGTTAATAATCACCAAAATCCTCAAACTCTAAATTTTACATACGACGACCAGGCTGGCGCAGGGCTCGGACAAGCGGAGCATGTTGCGCCAGGGGTCGCGTGTTCGAATCCCGCCTTGGTCATGGATGTTTATCTATGTATTATATGTATTTCTATAATGAAAATCTTAAATATATAAAACGTATTCATAGACTAAATAAAAAGTATTTATTTAGTCTATGAACATATTAAATATATTCATTATACTTTAAATATATATAGTACCCGTAACACAAGTCCTTACGGTACTTAGCACGGGGCTAGGTTGACGTGGTGTGAAGAGTCCACAGATATTTATTTATTTGTTTACATCGTTGAACTATGAAAAGTGATCACATATTGACTTCTTTGAAGGACTGGTCGGCCCCGAAGGCTGTGTCCCAAACAAATAGCACGTTACATGATTGAGCCTCTCGAATGTTCCAACACAATTTGTTCCTCAGTTGATATCCGGCCACGATGAGCGGCGGCAGTGTGATATGGTTCCGCAACGGGCTCCGCCTCCATGACAACCCCTCGCTGATGAAGGCCGTGGAGGAGGACGGACCGCTGTTCCCGTTCTTCATATTCGACGGGGAAACTGATGGTGAGTACACCAGTAACAACAGTCAGAGCAGTGAGTTTGGTTTTTACCCTACCGCGTCATAATGGTCATGTTTTCGGCATGGATGTATTTTTTTAATATAGTTTTGGTGGGAAACGAGCAGTCTGAGCTATTTTCATGACCACCAACGCCCATAGACATCCGCATAGAGGTTACACGGATGCTTGACACTACAACTCCCGTGTCTGGCCACCGGCTATGTACCTACACACCACATATTGTGTGTGTGTTTTCTATGTTTATATGGGTGAACATTCTTCTTGATATCTTTTTTTTTTCTCGCGGGTAAATGCATTCTTCTTGATATCGTGTGTGATAATGAAATATGTTTTGGCCGTCGATTTTTATGTTTTTCAATTTAATGTTAGGTCAGTTTACAATTCCACTCAATTATTACTTTCCAAGTATAACCTACGAAGAGATTTGTTTTAGCAATGGATATTTTACGAAATAGATTTGTGTTTAAGTGCAGTGTGATCTAGTAAATCCGGGAGTGCTTTATGGTATAAGGAGGCAAACGAGCAGTCGGAGCCCTTTTGTGACCGTCGACTGCCATGGACATTGCAAGATTTGGTAAGAGGTAGTGCCACACTGCATGCTTGCATGCAGTCGAATTGAGCCGGCACGACCGGGGAGGTACCTCTCGCTTACACGAGACTGGCGTAAAGTGACAGCTGTGCTGTCGCGTTTCGTGCGGTGTGCAAGTAGCCGGTAGCCCATGGAGGTGGGAGGAGAAAGGAGGGCAGCGCATCTGTATAGCTTCTATGCGAATGTTTGTGGGCGTCGGTAGTCATGAAAATGGCTCCGGCTGCTCGTTTGCCCTCCTATATCATAAAAAAAATAATAGCTTAGCTCTCACTTTAAAGCAGTGTCATGCGACCGAAAAGTCCTTCCCCGGTCGTGCAGGCCCAGTTATTATAACAATTGTAAATGCTGCGCCCATAGACATCCGCAAAACTAGGCGTATTACAGACGCGTAGCCGGCCTGTAAGAAAGAGGAATAAATAAAATAAATAAAATAAATAAATAGAAATTTATTTGTGAAAAAATACACTGCACCTAATGAGAACGTTTACATATTACACAGTATGAAATATTGCATAGGTTTGTAATTTAAAATCACAAATTT